>JARQZK010005454.1:0-18747 GCA_030704885.1 Cynegetis impunctata | reverse complement strand
ATTTGGTTACTTTGTTAGACTTGCTTCCAGGTCTGAAAGCATTTTCTTTGTTCGTGCTGCTTCCCTTTTTTAACTTTGAATGTTTCTCCGTGCTGTTGTTCTTGAGTTTGTCTGTACTTTTCCCTATTGTATTTGGTTTGGGGTTTTGCAGCATTCTCAAAGCGGGCGGCCATGTTTTTCTTGGCCCTTATTCTTCTCATTCACACTCCTTGTCGAACCAAGAGTTCCTTCTTTTAGCCCTTTTTCTTTTCCACTATTGTTTGCGTACCTTAAAATTGACTGAAACCTCTTAATGCTTCCCCTTCATGCTTTATTCGACATCCTCCTGTCTGGATGTTGACTCAAGGTGTTGCTGTTAGGCTGCTCTGGTATTCTCGTTTCCTTGCTGTCATCTTTGAATGTTTCCGTATTTCACATGGTAGGGGGCTGAACTGTGTTGTTATACTTCTTGGCTAGACATTCTTGCTCTTACTTTAAGCTCTAACCAAAAATGGTCGCTATCTGCATCCACACCTCTGAGGCTTCTTACGTCGATTATATTACTGCCATATCTTGCATTGGCTAAGACATGGTCAATTTGGTTCCTTGTTACTCCATCATTAGATATCCAGGATTGTTTATGGATGTTCTTGTGTTCGAACATTGTCGATTTGATCAATAGATTGTTAGATGCTGCCATGTCTCCTAGTCGGATTCCGTTAGCGTTGCAGTACTCATATAGGCTATGTTATTTATTTATATATATATATATATATATATATATATTTATATAAATATATATATATATATATATATATATAATATATATATATATATATATATATAATATATATTATATATATATATATATATATATATATATATAATATATATATATATATATATATATATATATATATATATATATATATATTATATATATATATATATGAAACTGAGACAAGATTCCGGGGGTTCAATCCGATTTTTTTCGGGAAAGTTTTGTTGGCGCTGAGAAGGCACCGTTTGTTTCACGACGTTTCGCCGAAATCTCATTTTGGCAATTTTTTCAAGTGCTGCTGTACGTCTGGTGACTCGACGGCAACCTATTCTATATTTCTTATTCCATTTGACTTGTTGTTGCCTGTGAGACTATTTCTAATCTTTTGATAATTATTAGCAATTAAACAGGCTTGTGAATCTCAAAAAACTCGATTTTATAAATCGAGTTTTTTTGAGAGTTCAACAAAGCCTGTGTATTGCTAATAATTATCAAAAAGATTATGAATTTATATGTATATATATATATATATATAATATATATATATATATATATATATAATATATATATATAAATATATATATATATATTATATATATATATATATATATATATATATTATATATATTATATATATATATATCATCAGACATCAAACAAATTCATCGAAAATCATCGTCTAGAGGTCTCAAACGGATAAAAAAACTACTCCGCACCTGACTGTGGGTGTAATAGTCTACTGTTTTCGGAAACAAGAACGACTAAATCGAATACTTGCGCTTTTGGCAGATGACATCCTTTTTTTAACTTGAGGCGGCTATAAAAAAAATTACTATATCTTAATTTACAAACCAGAAAGACTGGATATTTTGAAATCGTAAAAAATCAACTCAATGTTATACCAATACATTTAGTAACGGAGAAGTCATCTTAATTATTATCATAATTACTCAAACGGCCTCTTAAGCAGCTTTAAGCGTGGTTATGACTGCAGTGTACTCGAAATTTTTCATTAAAATAAAAGTCGAGGTCAAGCTTGCCTTTCAGTAGTTTTCTTTCAATTCTAAAACTGATTCTCATGAAACACATTATCCATAGAGGTCAAAATTGTTACGGGAATAATCAAAGCATTATTATGTGTTCTATTATAAGCTTCTGCTTTATTCAAAATCTTTTTTTTCACTACTTCGAACTATATGTGATATTCTGCCTATAAAAAATATAAAAGATCCATATAAAAATTAATCTACGTCATTTTTTTCTGGAGACATTATCTGCTTCCATGATCAGACTTAATAGTTTAACTATTTTAGTGCGGCTCAATAGCTCATAATATATAGATTCGCGAAAATATAGACCCGCCAACGAACCTCGCATTCATGTTATGCCAATGGTACACCCCGATTCCAGAGAACGCGATCGCCCTAGTCGCGTTCAAATCGTCTGTTCAGTAAGACGTCATCTTAATTCTGAGCTTGCTTGATAACAATTTGACTCATAATTGGCCTCAAAATGGCTTAATTTTGCTCAGGCATAGGCGAAACTTTGAAACGCTTGATTTTTGTGATCCGATTCACAGATCGGAACGCACCCGCCTACAACCTGCAATCGATATTTCGGCTATTCGGACGTTTTTCGTTGTCAAACACTTTTTTTCCAAAAGAGAGCCAGAAGCGGTCATCGGTTGCCTATAATAACGCTCATAGAATCCTTAAAAGTTCGAAAAGGAAAAAATCACTCATACGTTTACTATTATATGTATTCAGTAACTATCTATTTTGTCTGTATTTTGTGATCTTCGATGATCTTTAATATTTTATTAAGAATAATACAGTGGTACATATGTTTTTAACATAATATCTTGCCATCTTCCGCCGATCTTATGTGTAAAATATTGGGGGGCATCATCTCCCCCCTCCCTTACCCGGAAATATTTTCTGAATTTTAGATGAAAAATAGTGAGTTTTAAAGTTTTTTAAGCATTTTATAGTCATATAATCAACATTAGAACACCGAAACCTCGACTTTCGATAACTCGACACTTGAAAAACAAAACAATACATAAATACGCACGGTATTTTCGTAAAATGCTAATATAATTTACAGTATTAATTATGCTTGTAGACTATCACAGAGCAGTAAATAAATAGCTCTGGAAAGACTGAAATTATATTTTAAATAAATCCTCTCAACTATTCATTAAAAGAATGAAACATGGAATATTGATGTCGCACCTTAAGCACTTTTATTAATAAGTGAAAAAGCTAATATAAGCTTACTTTGGATAAATCTCAGGGTTCTTAAAATAAAAACAATACCTCAAAGTTAATGCTCTTGTGTGTATGCGCAGTCTTTCAATGGCTAGGTCATTTTTGCAAAACTCAGTTGATTTTTCTAAATTTGTTTCACCTCTGTTTACTAAAAGCAAGCACTCTTCATCAACTGCAATGACGTTTTCCCTGTGTGAGCCCTGTTGATGCAAACAGCTCAGTAATGATAGATTACACAGTTTCACAAACTTCAATGTAAAGTGCTTTGTAGTATGCCTTGGGGTTTTGAAAGTGTGCGGTGAGCTGGCTTCGTTGTTTTCATTCTTCTTCGATATACGTCGATTTACAAAGCATAATATTACTAATAATTATCTTAAATTATTGGGGGGGCTCAGCCCCCCAAACAAATTTTTGAGGGGGCTCGGGCCCCCTCAGGCCCCATGGAGTCGGCACCTATGTATCTTGCCTTCAACTGTCTAGGTGGTGCACTATTTTTGACATTTAAAATCAAAGTATTAATAATGGAGATGGAGTTTCGAGAGTCAATACCTGGTTATTTCAAATTTCTTAGTAACTTCTACCATTATTTTAAATTTCATTTGAATCAAATAATTCAACGCTAATATTTTCACTAGCAGTCTCGAGAATTTAATTTTGAACTCGTGATTTAAAGAGATTATTTTATTCTACTCCCTCAAAATAGTAAAACTTGTCTTACTCTTGATTCGGTTTTCAAACACAGCTGCTTTGCTTACTGCATAGAATAATTCATATAGCTCTATGCGTGGGTAAATAATATTGTAGTACAGTGTAGTAGAGAGAAACTACAAACCTCATCAATATATTTCGTTTGGAACCTAATATTCTTTCATCATGTGTGAAAAGCAAAGTTTGGCAACAGTCGATAGCATCTGCATCAGGTGAATATATTCTCAAAGTTCCACTATACACTATCAAATCATCCAATAAAATCTGTAAATAATGAAAACAATCCATATGAAAGTGAAATATAGTTTATGAAAACTGGGGTTCTTCCGAATGAAATCTTCACTATCAAATTTTTTCTAGGAATAAACATATTTTCTGTTCTTGGTCAGACATAAGTAAAAACAAATTTGTATATTCTGCTCAACGCAATTAAAAATGCAACGCATAGTAGATTGTGATACTGACAATGAAAGATATATGATATAAGTGAAATTCCATTATAAATCTAAAATTAGTACGATTAGAAATTAGTACAAGTTAAAACTTACAAGTGCAAGTATATACTTCATATTTCTCTGAAGTTATGTTTAAACTTTTCAAATTTTCGGGCAGAATCTGAAACTAATTAAATTTTTTACTTACCCCAAAATCCTTGACCCCTCTATTCGGCGTTTTACTATAATTCCATATATTTATGTATGATACAGTAACAGGCTGATCCATAACAATATATAATCGATTGAGGTGTTTACTCATTATTGGAGCTAACCAGGAGTGCGATCCATCATGACAATCATTTATGTCGTCTATTAACTTATCTGGTGTCCTAACGTCCTCGGAAACTTGTGGTAGTACATTAACACTCTCCGGATATGCACAAATATCTGAAAATACAAAGACAATAAAAACCCGCAACATTCAAACAGACCTGCTTTCTCAGAAAAATTTGTATAAATTATAAGCATAAGACAAAAATATCAATCAGTACTCCAAAATATACATTTTCCATTCTTGTGAAATCAGTGTTTTATGTTTTGAAAGATACCCTGAAATGAGGCATGGAGAAATTTTACTGCTACTTCTTTTGCATTTCCATTTTTACATCCGAATTGGTAGTTTCTTTTTTCAGTGTATTTCAATATTGTTCAGTGTATAAGAATTTTTATTAGATTGTCTACTACTGTTATTTCTAGGAGCTGAAGTTGTTAATTAATTAATTTTTTGTTCGTTATTCTGAGTGAATAGTATAATGTTTTTATTGTTAGATACAAAGTCATTTCTTTCGGTTTTCTTACTACATCTTTCAGTATTTTTTATTGCTTTTTTCCTATTCCATTCTGTTGAATTTTCAAAATAACGTTAAAGTACATTGAACTAGTAGTTTCTGAAAGTAGTTCGTTTGACAGTTATAAAAAGTCAAGAATCACTTTTCGTTTTATTGAAAGATTCAGAATTTTATACTGAATAAAGGGTTTGTGTTGTCCACTACTATCTTTCACGCGAAAGTCTCCTTGGTTAGAATATAAATTTAACAGGTTATGTGCCCAGACATTGCTGAGAACGGAGTGATGAGCCTTGTTGAATAGTTTTCGAAACGTAGATATAAAGAGTTTTCGAAATGGAATACAAACCGGAGATTTAAAGGTATACGCGCACTTATCGGAAGCGTCACGAACGGAAGCATCGCGAAGAAAATTGTGGATTCTTCGCCCGAGAAGTTAACATTAGTTTTAATGGCAGCTCGCGAACTACGGCGTCGCGAACCGAAGAGGCGCGTCAGTCGACGCGCGAATTCTCTTCGGGCCAACTAGGAGCCGTTTCTCTTGACCCTTCGCTTCGATGCGCAGTGACAAGCGTCGAGAAGATTCAAATATTCCTTGATTCTTGTCGTATTTTTCAGTTTGTAGTTCAAAAACCTTCCCCTCTGACTCACAGAAATATTTGAAAATTCATCATCTTTTATAAGATCATTAAAGAAATGATGAAATTAACCGCGAGTGTTTTTTGATTTATTTTAGGAACCCAGCATTTCCTCTTTTTTTTCTTCTCCCATAGTGACAATTAAACTTAATACAAGAAGTAGATCCTCTTCTGACGAGCTGCTCATCCTACCTCACAAGACAACGTACTGCACTGTTTCAAATGCTGAAATAAATGAAATTCTCGCCGAGCAGTTCGAGAAGTGACGCGACGCTTCGGCCAAGTGCGCGGACATAAACTAAATGACGCTTCGTCTCGCGACGCTTCCGATAAGTGCGCGTAAACCTTTAAACTGGAAGGAGCTCCAAACCTTTTTGAATCTATAATTTTTCAAGCTTCTTAAAAAATCTGATGGCCTAGTTTGCTGAGATCCGGAAATATTTAATGGAATTTGATACTCTTGTCAGCTTTGGCGTTCTGAATCTTCAATTGATTTCGTCATATTGCGATCGAAAACCAAATGTACCTTTGAACCGTTTGTTGAACAAAGTTTCATCAGTACTTATAGACTCTGCTTTTTATCAAATGTTTGCGGCATTGAAGCTCCAATCAGATACAGATATTAAAATCCATCTATTATTTCGACATTAATATGTGGTGAACTTTCTAGATAACAGTAATAAGTATCATATGCCATATTATGGCATATGTCACAGCTCACAGCACACAGCTATCATTATGTACACCACTTCTTGCTGCGATTTCCAAACTTCAAAGCCTAGCAATGTTAATTAATGACAGGTTTGTTGTAGGCAATGCTATACCATCGCGTTGGTTATAAAATTACCTATATTTTGGTGTATGATTCAAGCAGTTAACAGATCGTTGTAGTTGTTAATATTAACTAACGGTTAGTGTGGTCAAGATATTAATAGGCAAGTGTACCTTGATATATTCTTCATATTGTATATTTTCAGTTAGAAAATAATTCGACGAGTTAACAGAACGGAAAAAATGTTAAAAATGTGCGTGCGTACAAAGTACACATGTCAGAAGTGAAAATTTTTTAGCAAACTAATTTTCAAATCTCGTTTATATTTATACTAATTTGAAGCTTTAGATTACCGAAACTTGAAGGGAGGAAAAAAGGAAGATATGCAGACGCGTTCGCCGCCTATTCGCGGCAAACCGCGCTGTCTTGAATTGCGAAAGCTGAACCAGCGTCGCGATCGTCGTGTCCGAGAAAAAAAAATTAGTCGTCGGATCGTTGAGTACAAGAAAAACGCGAGGCACACGAGGGCGGTCACTTTCTTAAGCGCACAGTAACACGATCTCTCTAGCTCTCTCGCTCAATGGCTATGTTTCCATGCTACGTTCGCTCTTTCTCACTCTCTCTCAATCGGTCTCAATCGCTCGCTCCCTTTTCGTGGACAAAAAAGTCCCACATCCGTTTCATCCGTAAGAATTTCACCCTCATGCGCGCAAAGAAGTTTCTCTTCAAAAAAATTAATTTTAATCAATTGATTCAAAAACGGCCTGGTCAGCATTTTGATAGGCGAGCTATTATAGGCGTATTGATCTATTCCTTAAATTTAATAAAAAATATGTTTCATATTTTTTATTAAATTTATTTTTCAGATCTGTGAAAGTCGTGGTGTATCGTGCTCTACTTGTTCGGAATAGTTTTAACGTAGATTTCCATGAAACTTTCTTTGAAAGGAATTTATAGTTTGTTTTCCTGACTGCGATTATGATATTATGTCAGATGTTACTGATTTTGAGAGAAAAATAATCTTTATCCTTCCATTAAAATAATTACCTGGGTAACCAGGCTTCAGTCAGTATCTTTTTGGTGGAAAATATTGTTTTCGGGATATATTTAGATAAGAACGTAAATTAAAGTTGATTATTTTCTTCGAAAAATCTGTAAGCTTTGTGATGTTCGCACATATTAACTATAAATGAGGAATGAACCGTATTCGTGGTCTAACCAAATTACCAAGATCCAACATTTGTATAAAGTTGCGCCATCTCACAAGTTAACAATTGATTATCATCCATCGGCAATAATATAGTACCACAAAAATTTACGAGATGGCGTCATATGAAATTGTCAGCACGAGAGCGGACTTGAGCTCTTCTTAGAGTAAAATTACATTTTTCAAAAAGTCCACCTATATAGGAATACTCAAAAAGCAACACCTTATCTAAATACAAAATTTCATCTAAATCGTTACAGCCTGCGATATCGCATGAAAATGCAGTGCGTACAATAAATTAGTATTTGTGGAATTCTGGACTTCCATTGTCTATAAAAATATATCTGAAACAAAAATAAAAGAAAAGAAAATTTGATTAGTAAGTGGCAAGAAAAGAAAATAGCTGAAAAATTAAATTCAATGAATTAGTAGTATCTGAAAAAAGAAATGAAATAATATTAGTAAATAATAAGATGGAAAATGGTGAAAAATAAAATTATACAATATACACGACGTTTCGGTTAGTTGGGTATCTCTAACCGTTCTCAAGTGTAAACTGATTATCAGAGTTTGGATTGATCTTTATATACTCCCTTGATCAGTTGTGCCGTGTTGGACGTCTCTCCCATTGGGCGAGGGGAGGAGCTTGAGACCACTGATACGCGCCAGGATTGGTCGCCACGCGTTTGCCACTTCAACACTGGGTTTACTGAAAACTTCATGGTTCTGTTGGATGAAAGCAGCTTCCTTGAATTTTCGTTTTCGCCAGTTCTGTTCCCGGTGGATAATCCTAGCATCGTTCCACTTAATGTTGTGATGTTTTGTCCATGCGTGATCAGCAATTCCCGATTTCGATGTTTCGGCTCTTCGTGTGTGTATTTGATGTTCTCCGATCCTAACATTAAGAGGTCTCTTCGTTTCACCGATGTATGAATCTCCACATTCACAGGGCACAAGGTATACGCAATTCTTATTGTCCGGGGGTCCATCTGGTTTAGTTTTGGTCAGCCTGCTTCTTAAGGTGTTGTCCGACTTGAACGTTGTTTTTGTGTTGTACTGCTGAGCGATTCGCCTTATCTTCTCGGATATTCCCTTCACATAAGGTATGGTTATCATCTGCCAATTCGGGTTCTCCTCTCGTGTGGTTCTGTTCTGTTGACATTCCGCGATAGTCCTTGTTATTATCTTCTTGTTGTAACCGCTTTGTATCAGGTCCCTTTCGATGTTAGATATTTCCTGTTCCATGAGTCGGGGATCGCTGCAACTGGTTGTCGCTCTCCTGAACAGTGTCCTGATTATTCCTTTCTTCGTGCTCATTGAGTGATTCGAAGCGGAGTTGAGGTATTGGCCTGTGTGTGTGGGTTTTCTGTAGACTGACGTACTGATGTGATTATTGTTATGTTTAACCAGAACATCTAGAAAGGGTAGGCTGGAATCCTTTTCTTTCTCCATCGTGAATTTGATGGTGGTGCGAAAGCTGTTTATATGGTTCAAAAACTCGTCCAACTCGGCAGCGGTCCCTTTCCAAATGATGAAAGTATCGTCCACATATCTTAGCCACATCTTTGGTTTCACTGGAGATGATTCTATCACTTGGCCTTCGAACCACTCCATGTAAATGTTGGCTATTACTGGTGAGAGTGGTGATCCCATTGGTAATCCATCGTCCTGGGAGTAGAATTCTTCTTTTATCTGGAAATAAGAATTATTAATGCAACATCCCAACAGATCAATTACTCCTTCAATGGGTATAGATGTTCTGTCTGTCAGAGTATCATCCTCCTGTAATTTTGACTTGATGATGTCCAGGGATTCCTGCCGTGGGATGTTTGGGTACATATTATCTACATCAAAACTGATGAGCTGTTCGTTGGGTCCTAGTTTGACGTCCTTGATCATTTCCACGAAGTGGCTGGAGTTCTTGACAAATGATGTTGTTTTCCCTTGTAAAGGCTGGATGATTTTCAACAGAAAATTCGCGAGATTACTTGTTGGTGAATTCCTGGAACTAGTAATTGGCCTGAGAGGTATTCCTGTTTTGTGAATTTTGGGGAGCCCGTAAAGATGAGGTGTCTTGCTATGATGTGGTGTTAGCATTGTTCTAGTTTTGTCCTCCAAATGATTCTTGTATTTCTTCAGTGTCTGATAGATCTTCCTCTCGATGCTTGGGGTTGGATCCTTTGTAATTGGTCTATATTTCCCTTTTTGGAGTACATCCTTGATTTTATTGTCGTATAGGCTGATGTCCATGACGACGGTGGCGTTTCCTTTATCAGCTGGTAGTATTTTGATTGATTGGTCCTTGTTCAGGGCCCTCAAAGCTGATTCTTCGGATTTGGTGATGTTGGGTGTTGGATTATTCCGTTTATCCAATGCAGTGCGGACTTTCCAGCGGAATTCATCCATTTCTTCTTGATCCAGGTGGGCTGTTTCAACTGAGCTTATGATGTCCAGTATCGGAGTTTCCTTGGGTGTTATTGCAAATTTGAGACCTTTGGCTAAAACTTGTTCTTCCATGAGAGTAAGCTTGCGTGATGAAGTGTTAACTATGGTCCTTATATTTGGTACCGTTTTCTGTGTTCCAGGATGTTGGTGCTCTTGAAGTCTGCGTTGTTTGTTTTCTTGTTTCTTCTGGTGGCGAAATCTATGCTTTTGGCACGTCGTCTCAATTTTCTCGAAAATGGGTTCGTAGTCCACTTCTTCCAGAATTTCTTTGATTTCTTCGAAACTTTGAATTGCCTCTTCTTGGTATGTTGCTCGTTTCCACCTGTGGTAGTTTATCTGGGATCTCATTAGTGCTCTGCTCGCGTTTTCCAATATTCGGCGGGCTCTGCTTCCTACTATTTGGGTCTTGAGGATGAATCCAACGGGTATGATGTCGTTATCTCTTGCTGTGGTTAGGAATTTTATATGACATTCCTCTTTTGTGAGTTTGAGTCTGATCTTCTCGTATGCTCTGATAATCTTGCTCGTACCGGGTCCGTACCGGGCGTCAAGTGTTAGTTTGAATGGTTTCGACAATGTTTCTTCTGTATTTGTGGAATTCTGGACTTCCATTGTCTATAAAAATATATCTGAAACAAAAATAAAAGAAAAGAAAATTTGATTAGTAAGTGGCAAGAAAAGAAAATAGCTGAAAAATTAAATTCAATGAATTAGTAGTATCTGAAAAAAGAAATGAAATAATATTAGTAAATAATAAGATGGAAAATGGTGAAAATGGTGAAAAAATTCACAAAACAGGAATACCTCTCAGGCCAATTACTAGTTCCAGGAATTCACCAACAAGTAATCTCGCGAATTTTCTGTTGAAAATCATCCAGCCTTTACAAGGGAAAACAACATCATTTGTCAAGAACTCCAGCCACTTCGTGGAAATGATCAAGGACGTCAAACTAGGACCCAACGAACAGCTCATCAGTTTTGATGTAGATAATATGTACCCAAACATCCCACGGCAGGAATCCCTGGACATCATCAAGTCAAAATTACAGGAGGATGATACTCTGACAGACAGAACATCTATACCCATTGAAGGAGTAATTGATCTGTTGGGATGTTGCATTAATAATTCTTATTTCCAGATAAAAGAAGAATTCTACTCCCAGGACGATGGATTACCAATGGGATCACCACTCTCACCAGTAATAGCCAACATTTACATGGAGTGGTTCGAAGACCCAGCGATAGAATCATCTCCAGTGCACACAAAGATGTGGATACGACATGTGGACGATACTTCATCATTTGGAAAGGACCGCTGCCGAGTTGGACGAGTTTTTTGAACCATATAAACAGCTTTCGCACCACCATCAAATTCACGATGGAGAAAGAAAAGGATTCCAGCCTACCCTTTCTAGATGTTCTGGTTAAACATAACAATAATCACATCAGTACGTCAGTCTACAGAAAACCCACACACACAGGCCAATACCTCAACTCCGCTTCGAATCACTCAATGAGCACGAAGAAAGGAATAATCAGGACACTGTTCAGGAGAGCGACAACAATTTGCAGCGATCCCCGACTCATGGAACAGGAAATATCTAACATCGAAAGGGACCTGATACAAAGCGGTTACAACAAGAAGATAATAACAAGGACTATCGCGGAATGTCAACAGAACAGAACCACACGAGAGGAGAACCCGAATTGGCAGATGATAACCATACCTTATGTGAAGGGAATATCCGAGAAGATAAGGCGAATCGCTCAGCAGTACAACATCAAAACAGCGTTCAAGTCGGACAACACCTTAAGAAGCAGGCTGACCAAAACTAAACCAGATGGACCCCCGGACAATAAGAATTGCGTATACCTTGTGCCCTGTGAATGTGGAGATTCATACATCGGTGAAACGAAGAGACCTCTTAATGTTAGGATCGGAGAACATCAAATACACACACGAAGAGCCGAAACATCGAAATCGGGAATTGCTGATCACGCATGGACAAAACATCACAACATTAAGTGGAACGATGCTAGGATTATCCACCGGGAACAGAACTGGCGAAAACGAAAATTCAAGGAAGCTGCTTTCATCCAACAGAACCATGAAGTTTTCAGTAAACCCAGTGTTGAAGTGGCAAACGCGTGGCGACCAATCCTGGCGCGTATCAGTGGTCTCAAGCTCCTCCCCTCGCCCAATGGGAGAGACGTCCAACACGGCACAACTGATCAAGGGAGTATATAAAGATCAATCCAAACTCTGATAATCAGTTTACACTTGAGAACGGTTAGAGATACCCAACTAACCGAAACGTCGTGTATATTGTATAATTTTATTTTTCACCATTTTCCATCTTATTATTTACTAATATTATTTCATTTCTTTTTTCAGATACTACTAATTCATTGAATTTAATTTTTCAGCTATTTTCTTTTCTTGCCACTTACTAATCAAATTTTCTTTTCTTTTATTTTTGTTTCAGATATATTTTTATAGACAATGGAAGTCCAGAATTCCACAAATACAGAAGAAACATTGTCGAAACCATTCAAACTAATACAATAAATTAGTTAGGAATACCACCAGTATAAGGTATATTTTAGACTCTTTTCATGTCTAAATATCTATTTCAATTATCAATCTTATGAATGTTTTTCTTCAACTCAAAGTGCATTTGAATGTTGATCTGATATAGAAAAAGTTAATTGATTAAGAAAGCAACAATGAATGTTGCAATAGAATGTCCCTACACATATTTTAAGTTGATGAAAATTGGTATATTTTCCAGCAATGAATTGGAAAATTGAGGCTAGGTATGGACCTTTTCAATTAGTATAATTTTTATTGAAAAAAATTAACAAGAGCGTAACATGATTGAAACGCCCAGTTTAAGAATTTTATTGCAAATTAGGATGTCAAACTCAGAATTTCACCAAACCCATTTTTCAATGGAAACAGTCAAAATATGTGTGCACATTCCATTAAATGTGATTTTTAGACGTACATATTTTCTCCGAATATATATATATATATATATATATATATAATTACATATATATATATATATCTATATATATATATATAATTATATATATATATTATATATATATATATATATATATATATATATATATATATATATGTATAATTATATATATATATATATATATATATATATATATAATTATATATATATATATATATATATATATATATATATATAATATATTTTATAAATATAAATATATATATATAAATAATCTTTATATATATATATATATAATTATATATATATATATTAATATATATATATATATATATATAATTATATATATATATATATATATATATATATATAAATATAATATATATTATAAATATAATTATATATATAAACACACCGGCAAATTTGAAGGAACGGAGATGAATTGTATTATTTTTCCTCATAATTATTTTTTGCGGCACATTTGAAAGAATCATTCAACAGGGATATTCAACGGATGGTTTAGTTGATATCAATTTGTTTTGCAAAACTTCATCCGCTTTTGGAGCCTGTCTAAAAACTTAAGGCTAAAAATTAAAAACTCAGTTGTATACTTATTGTCGTCCTAAACATTTAATGGTAACGCAAAATCACAATGAACATTTGTTTCAATAACGTGTGCTTCCTCCGCGAGCCCTTATAATTGCAACCATTCGTGTTTCCACACTTCTGATGACGTTGTCGATCGTTTCTTGAGGCAAATTCTCCCATATTTCCATCAAAGCAGTTCTTGCTTCTTCCAAGTTTCGAACAGCAAGAATTCTTGACCTAAGTCGTCTGCCTAGCATGTCCCAGACATGTTCAATTGGAATCATGTCTGGAGAACATGCAGGCCAATTCATTGTCGGTATTTGAACCTGATTTAAATATTCAGTTACACAACGAGCTACGTGCGGGCGAGCATTGTCTTGCATCAAGAGAAAATCTGCCCCTACAAATGGGGCAAAAGCTATTACCTGATCTTGCAGAATATCCCTCATGTACCTATCTGCCGTTAAAGCGCCGCCATCAATAACCACCAACTCTGTGCGTGCCCCTAAACATATGCCACCCCACACCATAATTGAGCCTCCACCGAAAGAAACAGTAGGAGTAAAATCAAATTGTTCGTTTTGTTCTCCTGGACGACGATACACTCTTTCCCTCCCATCTATTGTATTTACACAGAAACGGCTCTCATCCGTGAACAAAACATTACCCCATTGATCGTTCCAATTTTAGGGTTCTCGAGCAAAAGCTAGTCGTGCTACTCGATGACGTCTCTGGAGTTGTGGTGCTTTTTTTGACCTACACGCCTTCAAACCAACTTCTTTGAGTCTTCTCCTCACTGTACGCTCACTTATTGAGGTTCCACGGACTTCCTCCAATTCGTTTCTTGTTTGAACTGCGGTTCGACGCCTATTGCGGAGTGTTTGCAATGTGATAAATCGGTCATCTATCGCCGTGGTTGAGCGTTTTCTGCCTTGACCTCGTCTCCTCACATACTCTTCAGTTTGCATCCATCGCATAACACTACGATGGATCGTCGATTTTGATTTCCCAAACATGTTGGCAACATCTTTGTAAGATCGACCATTTTCGATCATTGCTACTGCCCTAGCGATTTCAGTGGGTGCAAAATCACTCATTATTTACTGTTTCACAATCAAAGTTATGATAGTAAACAAAAATCAACTAATCTCAAACGATAACTTACGAAAAAACTAGGAAATTATACTTGGAGAAAATAAGCGTTTCAAATGTAATGTATCAATCGACAGATATTTCCGCTTTGATTTGAC
This sequence comes from Cynegetis impunctata, assembly GCA_030704885.1. NCBI lineage: Eukaryota > Metazoa > Arthropoda > Insecta > Coleoptera > Coccinellidae > Cynegetis > Cynegetis impunctata. Next base: position 3,837 of record JARQZK010005454.1, on the reverse strand, counting down.
TTTGACGTTGACTAACTTGATAAAAATGTGCATAATGAATGACAACTGTGTAAAAAAGACATGACTTCTAGACCTAGGCAGCACAAAAACCGAATGAAGCAAAAATACCTTTCATTTACGAAAGTATTTCTCCGTTGCTTTAAATTTGCCTGAGAGGAACTCCTAAATGGAACGACAATGGTAATGTTTTGTTCACGGATAGAACCGTCTGTCCTGTGGTATTGTGTGTATAATTCAGGATCTGTGAATACAATAGAATGGGAGGGAGACAAGGAGGTTTGTGTTTATCTATATATATATATATATATATATATATATATATATATATATATATTTGACTGGTGCGACACCCTGTATATATATATATATATATATATATATATATACAGGGTGTCGCACCAGGAACTGAATCGATCGATATAGAACAAAGTACAGATCTGAAAATTTAGATGATTACTAATGTCGGTGTAGCCAATCCAACCAACTTGCTGATTTCAAATGGAATATCCTATATATTTTAGGATTTTCGAAAAGAGCATAAAATTCTGAGTCGGAAATGTGAGGAATACCCTATGCCTAAACCTAGCCGTTTCAGAGATATTTGACAGGTGCAACGGTTTACAAGAATTGGTATAACTTTCTTCCTGTAAAAGATACTCATTTGCTTCTTGTCACATGAAAAGAACACAACAAGAACTACGTTCTACAACTGAAATTAATTCAATAATGTCATACCAAGTGTTCCGTTTTTCGCGTTACATTTCGTCAACATCAAACCGCGAAAACTTGTTCAGGTCAAATGGAACACCCTGTATATTTTTACGTCAATTTGTGTAAAAGTGAATTCCTTTTTCCTGGTACTAGCATTGTGGGGGTTAAGGTTCAAACTTTCTGAAATATTTGTGATTTTATTAGAAATTCATGATTAGAAACAATCAGTCATTATCTTATGTAATGAGGAATAAAGTTGTTCTTCGTGTAAATCGTGTGAAATTTTTTTATGTTGTTTTTTTAAATTTTTAATTTTTTTCAAATCAATTTTTTTTTAAATTCACAACTTTATTTCTCATTGAGTAGTACGTGTACACAGCTTAATCATAATCACATTATCTTATGTTGGAAAATGCTAGCACGTTTGAATAAATCCCACGAAGACTTTATAAATTTGTTTATTATTTATGGAGAATGTAAGTAATCAATTATATCAAGAACTTGCAGCACATTTGCTACTCTATATCCAGAAAAACAGAAACCGTCTCCAAACACTGTATAACGCATACTGGAAAATTTTGAAAATTATGGCTCTGTCAAGGCAAAAAATCAAAGAAGAAAGCCTACTGTTGATGACGAGAACATAGAAATAGTCATTCTGGGATATTTTCATGCATTTCCAAGGATGTCATTAAGACAAGCTGCTCTGGAATCGGGACTATGCAAGGATTCAATTCACAGAATCTTATTAAAACAAAAGTTTCAATTGTTTTTATTCCATATGGTTCAAGGATTAAAGGAAACAGATTTCCTAAGAAGACAGAATTTTTGTGAGTTTATTCTAATAAGCTCTGAGGGTGGCGATTATTATTTAGGAAATATTATATGGACAGATGAAGCAAAATTTATCAAAAATGGACTTTTTAATAGACACAATTCGCATTATTGGAGTGACCCAAATCCCCATATGTTCAGAGAGCGAAACTTTCAGAAAAATTGGCAGTTCAATGTTTACTGTGCCGTAAGAAATGATGGAGTGGTGGCTTTACAATTTTATCAGGAAAATGTAAACGGTAAATTAAATTGTCCCTTCTGCTAATATGTATAGGTGAATATTTGTTTTTTTTTTAAGTGAAAGATATCTGAATATCTTGATCAATGGATTGCCAATAACGAACCTTTCTTATGGCCTCCTCGCTAAAGTTTATGAGAGCCCATTAAGAACCATTGAAGATTGTATGCAGAGAGTAAGAAGAGCCGTTCAAAACATATCACAGGATTCAATTAGAAGAGCTACCCATGAGGAACTAATCCGAAGGTGCGAAAAATGTGCCGAGATTCGAGGGCGGAAATGTGAGCATTTATAAAATTGAAATTAAATAATATTTTTAATTGATCTTATCTCTGCTATTTTAATTCATGCCATATCTTCAATCCATTAATACTCATGTTAAAGTGTTATTTTCCGTTTTCTAGATATCGAGTACAAATGGGCTGCAAGTTCTTGTTATTAATTTTTCGTAATCCCATACTGTTATTTTGATTTAACGGTATTCAGATGACAATTGAAAAGTCAGTGTTAACGGCCGCCGGCCGTTATAATTTCATAACGACCGGCGGCCGTTAAGAAATCACTTGTTCAAATATTTATTTCAAAACATCATTCTGCTTACAATAACAACATCGAAATCTTGGTCCACAGCGAATTGGGAGAATAAACCTCTGATTTTCATTTCGCATAGGCTAATAATACATCTTCATTAACCACCTTTACATTCTTACTTTCACGCCACATTTCAAAATTTTCATATTCTTTTTGATATCGCTCTTGAGTTATTTTCGGCAGTTAATCAACACTCGCTGCACTGCACATGATTCTCCCAATATTTCTGAAGGAATTTTATTTTGTTCCTCAATTTCATCCATGGCCGTCGTTAAAGCGAACTTGAGAACACAAAAACTGACGTTGTTTATAAAACTGTCAAACTGTTTCATGACAACAGAGTGCACGACGTTGGGATTTTTCTTTAGAATTGCGAGGTAGGGGGCTTTTTCTTTCTTCGGAATCAAAATATAATCTTTCAACGGGATAACGAAAAATTTTTAAAGACACACGGCCGATACGCAAATAACGGATTCGGTTAGTTATAATCCGAGGCGCAGCCGAGGATTACAATATCCAACCTCATCCGTTATTTGTTACATATCGGCCTTGTTACGTTAATAACTATATCACAATAAACAAATTGAAAAGTTTTTGTTGAAATAATTCAAACGTGCTGGCATTTTTTGACATAAGATAATGACTGATTGTTGCTAATCATGAATTTCTAATGAAATCACAAATATTTTAAAAAGTTGTAACCTTAACCCCCACAATACAATATCAGAAAAAAGGGAATTCAATTTTACACAACTTGAAATAAAAGAAATACAGGGTGTTCCATTCGACCTAATTAAGTTCTCGCGGTTTGAAGTTGACGAAACGTAACGCGAAAAACGGAACACTTGGTATGATATTATTGAATTAATTTCAGTTGTAGAACGTAGTTCTTGTTGTGTTCATTTCATGTGACAAGAAACAAATGAGTATCTTCGACAGGAAGAAAGTTTTACCGGTTCTTGTAAACCGTTGCACCTGTCAAATTTTATATAAAATGTCAAATATCTCTGAAACAGCTAGGATAAGGCACATTTTTGACTCAGAATTTCATGCTCTTTTCGAAAATCCTAAAATATATAGGATGTTCTATTTGAAATAAGCAAATTGATATCGACCTCCGGTATAAGCAGAAGTGCCAGCTGCTTTTAATTATTTTGGTTAGATTGGCCACACAGACATTAGTAATCATCTGAATTTTCAAAATTGTCTGACATGTATTTTGTTCTATATCGATCGATTCAGTTCCAGGTGCGACCACAAAATTTTTTTGAAAAGTGCCATCAGTCCTTGAATCCAAATTTCAACCGTAAATTCTTGACAATATAGGGTTCAACTGTTTTTTTAGCTTAAATGCACCTAAACGAAGATATAAGTGAAAATCTGAAGTGCCGATTTTTTTTTCGATTCATTCAATCTAGGGTCGGGCGCGGAGCTGGAAAAATTGTGCATTTTGAATATCGAAT
>JARQZK010005453.1:0-18809 GCA_030704885.1 Cynegetis impunctata | reverse complement strand
TCAGACGAAAAATTCCCGAAGACCAGATAGATGAACAGTACGAAATTGACCATTATTGTTACAATTTCGAAGAAAGTGTTGAAATCAAAAAAGAATTTGTATACATTAAATGCGATTACGAGAATAGGACAGTTTATGAGGATTCATTTGCATTTATTCCTCGGAAGAATAATAAAACCGAGAATAAAACTTTGTTCGAGGTACACTACAAGCAAATCAATGTTTTGATAATAGGTTTAGACGGTATATCTAGATTGAACTTTCATCGACAAATGAAGAAATCGGTCAGATTTCTAGAAAAAACAGATTTCGTAGAATTTTTGGGATATAACAAGATTGCCGATAATACTTATCCTAACCTAGTTGGTGTACTTACTGGTGAAACTGAGAAGACGATCCAGAACACTTGCAGAAACTCATCAAAATATTTCGATAATTGCACCTTCATTTGGGACAATTTTAAAGCGAAAAATTACATCACTTCATTTGCAGAAGACTCTGCATGGATGGGAATATTCAACTACCAAAAGTATGGATTCCAGAAACAACCAACTACATGTGGGGCTTTTTCGACCGCGTTGGCGAAAAATTGTTGGGAAATTCGAAAAGTATGAATGTAATTCAATGTATAGGTCCTAGAGAAGCTTATAAAATATTGGCGCAATATATCCACGACTTTGTATCACAGATGAGATCGTGGAAAGTTCCCTATTTCGCTTTCTCCTGGAGTTCGAGTTTGTCACACGACGAATTCAATAAGCCACGAGTTGGCGATGAAGTATATTTCAATTTATTTCAGAACATGTACAACAAAGGATATTTCGAGGACACCATCGTTATAGTAATGAGCGATCACGGCATAAGATACGGCTCTTTCAGGCAAACTTATCAGGGAAGAATAGAAGAAAGATTACCGTTTCTATTTATCCGACTTCCACAAGAGTTCAAAGACAAATATCCTTCAGCTACATCTAACCTAAAACGAAATGCTCTAATGCTCACAACGCCTCTTGATCTTCACGAAACTCTTCTCGATATATCTTCACCACAAAAGTTGGATGATGAGTTCATCAAACATCAACGACGAAAATCGAAGAGTGATAATGGCTTAAGTCTATTTCATAACATAGAACCAAATAGAACTTGCGAAGATGCTGGTATAGTAAACCATTGGTGCACTTGCATGAATAGTTCACCAATTGAAATAACCCCAAAAATATTAGGATTAGCTAATTTCACTATGAATTATATCAATGAAATGCTGAAAGATTATCCAGAATGCGAAAATCTTCAAATGAAGACAGTTACCAACGCACAAGTGTTGTATCACTCTAAAAAAATTATTGGTTCAAAACGAGCAATCAAAGACTTTCTCATTAATTTTCAAACAATGCCAGGTGATGGTTTATTTGAAGCTACAGTGAGACAAAACAGCAACACAACATTACAGATAATCGGCTCCATAAGTAGATTAAACTTATACGGAGAGCAAAGTGCATGTATTACTGACTTCCAACTGAAATTGTATTGTTATTGCAAGAAAACCAAATAGATATGAATGCTATAGTCTAATTGAAAATACAATAGAAGATGATATCTACCGATTGTAATATATACTGCTAATTACATTAAAAACAATATATAGTACTAGTAATTTATATGAATACTGGACAGCAAAGCAAAAATACAAAAAGTTCAATTATTTTCTATATCATTTCGTTGTTCATCGAAACAATAACACCGGCCTTCTTATATAACGGAATGCATGAATATAATAAATAAAGTTGCCACACGCAAAATCAGCTATTATCATATTTAGGCTAGGTATATTAGCAGAAAAATTAGGACTAGTTTTGATTTTCTCAACCTTTATGTTTTTTGGGTCGCTGAATACAAATTTGAAGTTTGCTGGCGAAAATTTTGCCCGGAATTTTGATTTTTGGGCACTTTTTGACCAAATTTTGGCACTTTTTTCAGTTTTCGGCCTATATCTCAAAAAGCAATCACTTTTATGACAAACTTGTTCCATACAAAATTCAGGCAGAGAAAATTGTCTACATTTTTTACACGAAATGTTTTTTTGTAAGGCTAACCGTTTTGTCGCTAGAGCGCGTCCAAAATGAGCCATATTTTCATATCTAGTGTAATTCACCGTTTAGGCGAAAATCGACCTTGCTGTGATACTGTTGCAACAATTTATTACATTATACAATTTATCTTATATAACAGTAGATTTTTCATAAATGAGGTTTTTTTTTTTGGAAGACTCACCCACTGATTCTCAATCACTATGCCGCAGTATTTTTGTGTGCCCGCGAATATTCTTAAAGTATGCGTCAAATTTTGGAAATGTATTTTGAAGAAAAAAAAATTGTTGTGGAGTCCTTTTATTGTTGAGAGTCAGGATCCTCCTCATTTTCAGATATATATTCAGTCATCGGGATCTGACATAGAGACTGAGCTTATGTGATAACGTCAAAACATTGCTCTTCAAAACCAACTTTGAACACGGGTTATTAGGAAAGTTTTGGAGTTTTTCATAACAATGTTAGTTTCAAGTGAAATTGTGAAGCCATATGAATGTGAAAACTTACTGTAAAAAAATACAGAAGGCGATAGATTGGAAAGACATCGTACAATGTGGGATAAATTGAGAGGAGTCGAGAACTGGTATAGTTAAATTTAATGCTTTCTGTCTTTTCATTTTTCACTTCAGAGAAATAACCCATAAAATGAAGAGTTTGCAAAATCAGAGTTTACAGAACGAGGGAGAATTTTAAAATTTCTATCAGAGTGGACGATAGGTGTCGAAAAATATACACATATGGGCGAACCATTCTCGCACACATTAAGAGACAAAAGGAATTAGTGGAGACCCATAAACCCAGAGAAACCAGATCAACAGCTCCCGAATGCACATTCAGAACAAACTGTTTTATATGCGGATTACCAATTACCAAACAATTTTTAGCGGCGGAAACCAAAACAACTCGTGATTTGCGAAATGTTGCGTACCAGGTACGTGATTTAACTGGTGGTTTTAGAGAAAGTGTAATGAAGGACGTACGAGATCGTGATGATTAATTTGGAAGGGCAGTTTTATGCCGAATTGAGCATATACCTGCTTTGGTTGCATATGAGGCGCAATATCATAAAATGTGCCGAATAGAACTTATTGGAAAACGAACACCAAACACAGACGGCCAACAGAAAAGAGGGGGACCATGTGCTCAGGCAATTGATGTAGTAATGCAGCATATATGAACATACATGGAAAATAGTGATGATGAGTATCAATTCTCAATGGAAGAACTGATGGCCCAAATGGAGACTACAAACCAGATCAAAGGACAGTGAAAGCTGGACTTCAGGGGATGTATGGCGATGACATAGGTACTGTTCAGCTTTTCAAAGAATAAGCAGACTGTGGTTTGTTTCAAAAATATAGGAGAGAAAATATTGAATGACGCATTTTACCAACAGAAGTGTAGATCTGAAGAAGAGAGGCTGCGAATAGTGGAAGCAGCAGCCAAAATAATATGTGATGACATCAGATCCCAATTTTACGATGTTAAAGAGTATACCGCTCCTGACTGTTTCATGGATGATACAGAAACCGTAAATTCCAAAACTTTGAATCAATTTTTTAATTACTTTCCCTATATCCATTATTCAAGTAAGGTATACTGGGTCCGTGAATATTTTTTTGGAGCACTCTAGGGGCAAAACGGCTGGTTTACTGATTTTCAACCTCTTTTTGTCGCAGCACATTTCAACGATTTTAAAATTTGGCGGCACTTGAAGAAAAAGATAAGTTTAAAAGTTGTGTACTTACCTATAATACACTGTGTAAAATAGTTCATAATAATAATTTTCAATTTAAAATAACATAATATGTACTACAAAAACAACAGTATGTTTATAGGGGATGGATTTTTTTTCTTTAATATGCATTATACGGTACACAAAAATACCGCGGCACTATGATTGGGAATCACTGGGTCTTCCAAAAAAAAATCTTATTGATGAGAAATTTATTGTTATATAACATAAATTGTATAATGTAATAAAATGTTGCAACAGTTGAGTATCACAGCAAGGTCTATTTTCACGTAAACGGTGAATGTCACTAGATATGGAAACGTGGCAATTTTTGGGCGCGCTCTAGCGGCAAAACGGTTAGCCTTACAAAAAAACGTTATATGTAAGAAATGTAGGCACTTTTGTATGCCTCGATTTTGTAAAGAATGACTTTGTCAAAAAAATTATTCCTTTCTGAGATATAGGCCAAGAACTGAAAAAAGTGCCAAAATTTGGTCAAAAAATGCCCAAAAATCAAAGTTCCGGGCAAAATTTTTGACAGCGAACTTCAAATTCGTGTTCAGCGACCCAAAAAACATAAAGGGTGAGAAAATCAAAACTATAGCAAAACTTGTGTCTGAAAATCCTTATATGCCTAGCCTAATTAGGTAAAGCAACAAACGAAATGAATTCTAATTAATATATTGTACTTATTACTGAACAGAAAACCATAAATTTGATATACTTTTTCTATATTAGTCTTTTGTATTTTTTGGATTGATTGGGTTAATACATGGTGTTAATTAATAAACATATTGAAACAATGGTTAATAATAACAATTTACACATTTATTAAATTCCGAAGATTCTAGATACTCTAATATCTAAGAAACTAACACCGCTTTTTAAAAATATCATTATCGACGAACAACACGGTTTTATCTCCAAGAGATCAGTAACTACTAATCTAACAATATATATAGACCACGTGATTAAATCGATGACTATTAGAGCGCAAACAGATGCAGTAAATACGGACTTCGCGAAGGCATATGACAAAATGGCTCATTGGCTACTCATCATTAAATTAGAAAAACTAGGTATTCAAACCCCATTAATAGATTGGATAGCAGATCGAATCCAGCGGGGAAAGTTAAAAGTTAGAGTTTCTGACATACTATCAAGAGAAATACTAGTCGAGTCAGGAGTACCACAGGGTTCTCCTTTGTCTTCCTTACTGTTTCTATGCTTTATAAACGATATAAGTAAATCGATCAGATATTGTTCATTTCTGCTATTTGCTGATGATCTAAAAATATTCCGAACTATAAAAAATTTAGAAGACTGTAAATTCCTACAAAAAGATTTAGATAATTTGTCGGAATGGTGTATCGAAAATGAGATGTCATTCAACATAAATAAATGCCAAACAATGAGATTTCACAGATTACAGTTTCCGGTAATTTGCAACTACAAAATAGAAAACAATATCCTAAATAGCGTCGCTTTAGTGAAGGATCTAGGGATTTACTTTGACCAAAAATTAGATTTCATTGTTCAAACTCAGAATGTCGTCAACAAAGCATTTAAGATACTAGGCTTCATAAAAAGAAATATGAAAGATTTCAAGAACACTCAAACGATGAAAATAGTATATACAACTAATGTCAGAAGCATCCTTGAATATTCAACTGTAGTATGGTCACCTTTTTATGAAAATCATATAAGCAACCTAGAGCGTGTACAGAGAAAGTTCTTGCGGTGGGTTGCTTTCAAGAACGACATGCCGCTTCATGACATAAATTATGCAAATATTCAACAGAGCCTGGGACTGATCTCACTAGAGAACAGGAGAAAGAATTTCGATCTTATGTTCATTTACAAAGTTTTGAATGATTTCATAGAATGTAAATATCTTATAGAAAATATAAAATTAAATTGTAACAATATCAATGTAAGAAACAGAGAATTGTTTAGTATCAGATTCTGTTCGACTAATTATAGTTTCAATAATCCCTTAGACAGAATATGCAGAGAGGCAAATTCAAGAAATGTTGATTTATTTTCATCATCTATATATAATAAGGTATAGAATAGAATGCCTAGGATTTGGAAGATAATCAACATTATTCGACGAAGAAAGTCTTTTTCAAGAATTCATCCACATTTCGGTTCACGTAACCCATGATCAATGTACGAAAATGCGAAATTCTTCCTAGTACGTGTATGTGCATATAATCATTGCCCACACAAAAAAATGTTCGACTGGCAATCTTCATATTACAGACACCAATTTGAAAATATTTCATTGATACTCACTTTCCGAACTACCTACATTTTTCAGCAAATTCATGGGCATTCTGTGTTGCTATCATACAACAATTATGACTAAACTATTTGAATTCTCATATAGTATGCTTTGGAAAATAAATATTTAGTTCACCTCACTTTTCATTATTTTGACAGTTTCTTGGAAATTATCGTTGGTATTTAATAAAAAATCTGTTAGTACTGTAAATGGGCTTCCCCATAGAGCAGAAAAGAGATATGATTACAAATAATTAGTAAAATAGGCAAAACAAGTCTGAACAGCTAGTCAGGTAGTTCGGTAATTTTGAAAAGATTGAGAAGGGGGCTTGAAGTATGATCGATTTGGCTATTCAATAGGAGATCGGAATGCTTGTATTTATTTATTTGTAATGATTCTAAATGAGTTTAATTCCCTTACTTTCAGCAATTAATATTTTAAAATTGAATGTGTGATTTTCTTGGATTAAATGGTTTGCATAATGTGAATCCAACTTTTGATTAACAAAGCTACGTTTGTGTTCTGAAATTCTAGTCTGAAAACTTCTGAAAATTCTACCAATGTAGAATTTGTGATAAGTTTTACATTGGTAGAACTTTCCAGACTAGAATTTCAGAACACAAACGTAGCTTTGTTAATCAAAAGTCGGATTCACATTATGCAAACCATTTAATCCAAGAAAATCACACATTCAATTTTGATTTTAAAATATTAAATGCTGAACGTAAGGGAATTAAACTTAATTTTTTAGAATCATTATAGATAAATAAATACAAGCATTCCGGTCTCCTATTGAATAGCCAAATCGATCATACTTCAAGCCCCCTTCTCAATCTTTTCAAAATTACCGAACTACCTGACTAGCAGTACATAATTGGTTTTTCCTTTTGTGATAATTATTACTAACCATCCTAGTTACCCTTTCCACACATTTTGTCATCTATTTATTTCTTGTTTTCGATATAACGTTTAGTTTGCCATTAGCATCTGAAGAAGGTGAAGTTTCACCGAAACGTGCGTCATGCGTCATTTTATTTAATAAATGTGTGAATTGTTATTATTAACCATTGTTTTATTATGTTCATTAATTAACACCATGTATCGGCCCAATCAATCCAAAAAATTAAATTATCATCAGACACGTGCATAACGAAACCTTGGAAAGTACAACTGGTTCATCTTATCAAAAAGAGTTCCTTCCTTTTTTATCAGTTAAAGATAAATACCTTTCGGTTATTAATGTAAGTTAAGGTAAGTCGAAATGATGTTTTTAGTTGTAAGTTTAAAACATCCTGTGGAAAAAACACTCCAGGGAACATTATTTAAACATGATTTACGATAAATTTGTTTATCTTGTTTCTTTTACGAGCTACGCATTCTTAATTGGAACGTTGCATTTCTTATAATTAAAATAAAAAGGTAAAAACGGGTGTGTTCACCTCTATCTATAATGACCTTGCATTCTTCGTGGCATGGAATCAATTAGAGTGATTATTTTTTCTTGTAGAATGGAAAGGAATTTATATTCTTCATTCAATGCTAACCTGAGCACTCCTAAAGGTGTAGGCTTGTTCGGACTGTGACAAACGCTTTGATTTGATTTATACCAAAGATGCTAAATTGGGTTGAAATCTGAGCTACAGGGTGGCCATTCTAACCTTCGAATTCCAACTCCAAAAACTCATTTACTACATGCGCAGCATGTGGTCTGACGTTGTCTTGCATGAGTCTAAACTCTTGTAGTGACACCTACCTGTAGTATCTTTTTAATATATCTGTGAGCATTAAGGACTCCATTTTTAATAAATATTAGGTTTGTACGCCCTTCTCTAAAAATTAACTGCCAAATCATCACAGATCCTCCATAGAACGAAAGTCGCTCCAAATTATACAGTCAACAAACCGTTCAATAGGTCTCGGGCAAACCCGCTAACGCCCTTCTGGCGATCGGAGACACAATACAAGCATCTTGTACCGTAGATCAAGCAATTCGTAGAGTACGGGCAACATAACATTTATTTCGACCATAATCTATTAAAGCGGGGATTCTACCCACTTCTGCAGTGGTTAACACTATTTTAATTACGATTTGAATATTGACAATGTGGCTGACAAAATAATCTAATAAAGTAACCACTAACTTAATGAATTATTTTAAGCTGATTATTTTTATTCACATTGAAAACATACAGCGTTTCAATTAAAAATGCATAGCTCGAGAAAGAAACAAGACAATCAGATGATTCAAAAAACAAAATGATAGAAATACATCCAGCTTGATCATAAATCAAGTTTAAATAAGGTTCTTCGAATTCATTCTGTGAATGCTATTATGGGTATCATACCTGTCTGTATTCCGTTTCCAAATAAATAAATAAATAAACGCTTTCATTAAAATGGATGCACTCCTCACCGAATTCGTACTGGACATCTTTTTCATTGAATGAATTTTACTCTTAATAGTAAATATTGATCAGGTATGTTATATTCAGTGAAAGACTTCTTAATCAGGAAGAGTGAAGTTAAATTCGAATCAACTAGAGGAGGCGTGTCATTATTAATGAACGCCATCAAACAGTGATTTGAAATACCTCTCCAAGTCTTTACTCATATTAAATTCTATGGAGGCTTATCTAGAACAATTTATGATTAATTCTAATGTTGCTGGATAAACACATGATTATCACTTGTTGAGATTTTATTTATCTGAAATAGATTGAAAGGATGTTTAATGGATTTATGACATTGAATTAATTTTTCTTTTTAGGTGAGTTGAATGAATGTATTTTGGTTAATTATTTATATTGAGATTGTATATAAAATTGTGATTTCTTTTTAGAATAAATCAATTGTATATATATATATATATATATATATATATATATATATATATATATATATATATATATATATATATAAACCCACCGACAAAAAACCGGCACAAATATTTTTTTAATAATGTCAATGGCATAACTTTTTATTTTTGACTTTATTGCAAAAAATTTTTCGATGGGAGATAGATCTATTCATTGAAATTATGCTGCAGTTTCTAATGATGTAATTTTGGTTGCCTAAATGAAATGTTTATATACCAGGGTAAGTCAGAATAATGTTTTTAGTCGTAAGTTTAGAGCATCCTTTGGAAAAAACACTCCAGAGAACCTTATTTAAACATGATTCACGATAAATTTGGTAATCTTGTTTCTTTTACGAGTTACACATTTTTGATTGAAACGCTGCATTTCTTATAATTAAAATAAAAAAGTAAAAACAGATGTGTCCACATTTATCTACAATGACAGCTTGCATTCTTCGTGGCATGTAATCAATTACACTGATAACTTTTTCTTGAGGAATAGGTTCATATTGTCCGTTCAATGCTAACCTGAACTGTCCTAGAGTTGTAAGTTTGTTGGGACGGTGACAAACGCTTCATTTCAATTTATCCTAAAGATGCTCAATTGGGTGGAGATCTGGGCTACAGGATGGTCATTCTAACCAACGAATTCCAGCTTCATCCAAAAACTCATTTACTACATACGCAACATGTGGTTTGGCGTTGTCTTGCATGAATCTAAACTCTTGTAATGACACCTACCTGTAGTATCTTTTCAATATATCTGTGGGCATTAAGGGCACCATTCTAATAAATATTAGGTTTGTACGCCATTCTCTAAAAATTCCCTGCCAAATCATCACAGATCCTCCATAGAACGAAAGTCGCTCCAAATTGTACAGTCATCAAACCGTTCAATAGGTCTTGGGTAAATCCGCTAACGCCCTTCTGGCGATCGGAGACACAATACAAGCATCTTATACCGTAGATAGGGTAGCCATCCGTCCGGGTTTCCCCGGATTTGTCCTAGTTTAGGGGGCGTCCGGGGGTCGTCCGGACGGGGTCTTCAAATATGTCCGGGTAAAACCCGGACAAATTTTGTGTCCGGGGAATCCCGATCGATTTTAAGATGAGCAATATATTAAAATAAATCATAGTCAAAAATTAATTTATAATCGTAAGCCGTATACAAGCTAAATCCAGAGAGAAACTTACACATACCATTTCTCCTCTACCAAAATAAAGTATAATTTTAAAGATTTGAGTTGCTTTCTCCTTTAAAAACTCCCGATGGATAAGAAAGACACTTTAATTGGCAGAAATTGGTAAGTCTGAAAAATATCAAGTTAAGTTAGTAGGAAGAACTTGACCTCGTTAAAATTAAAACTTGTTACTTACTTTTGATTTATACTTAATACATAATTGGTTACCTAACCTATCTAACCAAAATAGATTACCCATCTTATAATTTGTTGTTACAATGTAGAATATAGTCTTTTTGATCTACCAAAAATTATCATTATAAGTTGTTTTTTTTTACTACATTATTTCAAAAAGAGAAAACTGTAAACTGTGGTATAATAGTAGATATTTTATTTGTTTTTTGTTGTTTGTTTATATCGCAAACAAGCGGTTTGAAGTTTGAATGAATGAAAAATTAAAATATAAACGAGGTTTTATTTTATTTGAAAAAATATATTTCACGTGGTGTCCGGTAAAAAAACTAAATTCCATCCAAATGTCCGGTGTTTTTAAATTTTTTGTCCGGCGTCAGCAATTTAGTAGATGGCAACCCTAACCGTAGATCAAGCAATTCGTAGAGTACGGGCAGCATAACATTTATTTCAACCAAAATATATTAAAGCGATATATATATATATATATATATATATATATATATATATATTATATATATATATATATATATATATACTATATATATAATCAGAATTCGTGTAGTCGAGACACGTCCGTGGCAATAAAAATGAAGTAAACTAGGACATTTATTTGAAACTAATGAAACAAACTTCTAGCGTAGCTGGTTTATACGAGTTCACGAAACATCGAAATATTCCCATCTACCTTAAGACGGTAAATGTTAGAAATATTAAGTTGTTTATCACAATCAACGGAAATGATAGACATATATATATATATATCATATTATATATATATATATATATATATATATATATATATATATATATATATAGTGTGTCTACGTAAGACTGACTTGATCTATTCACCGCCTTCTTGAACGCGGTTGAAGACTCGAACGAAGTATCGTATAATATTTTCGGATATATTCGGGCAGTAAAGACGTAACAGCATATCTGCCCCTCTGCTTCAAATGAAGCAAAACCTTCTGAAATACTTTTTTCTCGTAAAATGAAAAATAAGAAGTTTCTCCTTTTGCTAATGAAATAGGTGCTTATGTATATAATCTTCATATTTTCTGAAATTAACATAGATTCACCTTTTTTCCAGGAAAGTCCAGAGATTTTGCTATAGAGCAAATAAAACCGTATTTTTATGGATATTTGTCGTGAATATTCTGATTCTTATGTTGTTGACAATTTCACAAATGGGATTTCTAAAACCAAACACTCCAGTGAAAATTGAGAGCTTTGCCGACAATTACACACAGTATTTGATTAAGACATCAGGGTGCAAAATACCCGATTTGCCAGTTATAAGTAAAGACTTGGAGAGGTATTTCAAATCACCATCTGTTGGTGTACATTGTAATAATGACACACCTTCCCTAGTTGAATCGAATTTAACTTCACTTTTCCTGATTAAAAAGTCATTCACTGAATATAACATAACTGATCTAGATTTACTTCATTGTTGTTTACGAAGAATTAAAGAGTAAAATTCTCAGTGAAAAGTTCGCCAGTACGAATTCGTTGAGAAGTGCAATCCATTTTAATGAAAGCGTTGATGTTAAAATGGAATTCGTACATGTTAAATGTGATTATGACGATAAAAAAGTATGAGGATTTTTTTTGCAATTTTATTCCTCCGAAAGTATAATAACACATCGTGCTATAGATATAAGCCAAAAGACAAACTAATGTATTGATAATAGGTTTAGATGGTTTATTCAATACTCAATTTTCACCAGACAAATGCCCCAAATCTCATAGTTTTCTCGAGGGAATCTGACTTTGCTGGATTCCTTGGTTATAATAGATAGCGGATAATACACACCAAATCTCATCGAGCTCTACTTGCCGGCGAGAAATGAACAGACTATCAAAAACACTTGTCGATCTTCATCTGGAATTTTTTGATGATTGTCAAGAATTTATAATAGGACAATTTTAAAGATAAGAATTTAACACACACTTCATTCGGCGAGGACTCTGCGAGAATAGGAATATTTAATTTCGAGAAAAAGGGATACCGAAACAAGCCATTACATTTGGGATTTTTTCAATCTCATTAGTGAAAGTTAATAGGTAATTTCGTTTTGGTGATAATGTTTCCAATGTGTAGATGCCAGAGAGGTTTATAAAACGTTTTTGCAATACATACATACTTTGTTTTCCAGATGGAGTCATGGAAAGTGCCCTTTTTTGCTTTCTTCTGGATTTCGAGTTTATCACAAATCACGATGATGATCTGAATAAGCCACGATTTGTAGCGATGAAGTATATCTCAATTCTATTTGCAGAGTATGTTACAGTAAAGGATATTTCGAAAAAATACTGTAGTGATTTGGAATGAGCGTCACATGATATCAGATATGGCTCTACAGGCAGACATACCAAGGAAGAATGGAGGAAAGATTACCGTTTCTATATCGATAAGAGTTCCAAAAAGAGTTTGAAGAAAAATACCCCTTAGCTACTTTCAAATCTTAAGTGGAATGGCTGAAATGCTAACGCACACATTTTGATCTTTCACGAAACTCTTCTTGATATTATCTTCACCTGGATCCAACTATGATGAACGAATCATTGAAAGTGGGAAAAGAATATCAAAAAGTAAATAGTGGCTTAAGTCTATTCAATAAATAGAACCAACAAGAACCTGTGAGCATGCAGCAATTCCTGATCATTGGTGTACATGCCTAAAAAGTACACCAGTTAGCATTACTACAGAAGTGTTGCGTTTATTCAACTTCACAATAAAATATATCAATACGGAGCTCAAGGTATACTCACAATGCGAAACTCTTTTTTTGAAAAAAGCTATCAATGCGCTCATCTTATCTCACTCCGAGAAGTCTATTAGGTCAAGAGAAGGTATCAAAGACTTCCTAATCAATTTTCAAACCCTACCAGGAGATGGTTTGTTTGAAGCAACCGTGAGACAAAGCAATAAGAAAGAAATGGAAATTGTGGGCACAATAAGTCGGTTGAACTTATATGGAAATCAAAGTTACTGTATTGATGATTCTCACCTGAAGTTGTATTGCTATTGTTCAGACGTTGTTTAGTTTATATAATTATTAAATTTTATGTAGCATAATTTATTTTATTTTATAGAGACTCAAAGCTGAGTTTACTGATCATTAACACCGTGCCAGTAAGTTAAATTGAACCATTGAAAAACATTAATAAACCATGTCATTGAAATAGGAATTTTATTTTTATAAATTTCGGAATAGAATATTTTTCATCATTAGCAAATAGAAGGTAAGTTCCCACCGATGCAAAATCTTGAAATTCCACAAATGGTAGTATTAAAACATCATTCAGTTGAAACACTATAAATACACAAATTGAAATTGCCGGAAGCTCAATATTATAACAAATTCACGAAGTATTGATATATTCTCTAATTTTTCGAGTATTAAAAACGTCATTTATTATATTATTGTTTAATCTTTCTGATATCTACAGGGTTTAGTTAGTTTGGTAAAAACGTTTACAACATTTCAATTTAGGAGATCGTAATTGTATGATAATTAATAAATTCAAATAATCTATTCAATTTTCAAAAATTCATCTTAATCATGATAAGACTACAAGACTCCACATCAGAGGTGATAGTACCCCTCCTTGTTGGCATCCCCTGTTTGTACTGATCCGAAAGGTGTTCTCGCCCACCTTCGTTTCGGCCGTTCTTGTAGCCAGCATTTGGCACATCCATCTTGATGTGGTTCTGTCCACTCCCTTGTTCATTAGGGCCCTTTTTATTGCTTCGTGAGAGGTGTTGTCGAATGCCCCCTCTATGTCTAAACAGGCGCAAATGGCCATTTCTCTATACTGCTATCAAGTGTATTATGAGTGGATGTTTTCGGTGAGCCACATAAAGAGCGGTTTCCGTTTGATCTGCCCGCCCTGTGATTGCATGCTGATAAGGCAGTACAAACAGGGGATGTGCCCACAAGGGAGGCGGTACTGTGATGCACGCTACTGATGTGGAGTCTTGTAGTGGGACGAATTACTCGAAATACTGACCGGGAACGGAGTCACTCTGGGGCTCGGCTAATGCTGACGACATAGTCATCGATGGGCCCAGAAGGTAAATCGAAGGAAACCTCTGCGACCTCATAGCAAGGGGAGCTAGAGACTACCAGGCAAAGATGGTGCCTCTGCGGTGGGAGTGAGAATTTAACGCAATCAAAAAAACCACAGTGGTGTCCCTTCACTAGAAGAAACAAAGCTTTCAGCACTTAAGGACTATTCGTCTCGACGGAGGCAGACTTAGAATGGCAGCAAGTTTGTGAAATATCTAGGGCTCACCCTAGACTCTAAACTACTTCTGGAACATGCACGTAGAAAAGATCGTTAACAAGGCAAAATCATGCACTGATTGTGTGCAGGAACATCGCAGGAAAAACATGAAGCTGTAACCCATCAATACTGCGATGGATGTACACCATGATAGTCGGAGACCTATGATCACCTACGGAGCAGTAAGTGTGGTATGGCAGAACGAACTCACCACAGCAAAGAAACGCTTGAAAGAAAGTGCAAAGACTAGCAGATCCTTTGGTAATAACAAGGAGCAATGAGATCGACTCCAACAAGAGCAGAGAAGAGGTCGTTCTGGAACCTCACTCCTCTCCACATCATGGTGAGAGAACTGCTTGGGGAGCAAAAGCCTCAGGTTTGGCTAAAAGTTGGACTCAAAGGTGCTGCAATACGGTACAAGGGACTCAACCCTTACCGGAAGTGCACACCTTGCTGACCTACCAACTGACGAAATTTACCAGGAAATTTAGTTTCAACGAAATTATTTCGAACGGGAAACTTAAATACCAAGAAGGAATGGGAGCATAGAGATCCATTTCGGAGCACTGACAGAAGAATACATAATATGGTATACGGACGGGTCTAAAACTCACGAAGGAAACTGGAGCCAGGAGTTCGTTGGGACCTCGTACCACAATAACATCAGAGCTCCAATTGGGACCAGATTCCCATAGTATTTTTCAAGCGGAAGTTCACAGCCACTAGAAAGGTGCATTCAGTTTTCAAACCTCGATTAGGACAATACGCGGAAAAAAGGAAAATTGCCAGATCCTCTATCCGATAGCCAAGCAGCCATCAAAGCGTTGAGCTCTTATAACATCAATTCAAAGATGCGGTTTGTGAATGCCTAGACAAACTAAACGAATCTGGGCAGGAATAAAACCAAGTGATCCCCTTCCTCTGGGTGCCGGCGGGCACGTCGGAGTGACAGGGTAATGAACAAGCAAGACACCCCTGGCAACGAAAGGGTGCGTCAAACGCCACTAATCGGCCCAGATAGCAACCTTTCTGCAGACTTGGAAAATCTTACTTCCAAGAAGAACTCAATAAAGCTGAAGAAGCAATGAGAGCAACATACTGGCAAAGACTTCCAGGACTGAGGCAGGCCAAAGATCTTCTCGGAAAGTTCAACCGAGCAAGATCGAAGACACTAACCTCAGCAAAACTAGTCTAAAGACAATCACAGGATTTCTTACGCGGCATTGCAGACTCAAAGAACACCTAAGGGAGCTAGGTTCAGAGGGGTACAGCACCTGCAGATTCTGCAAGGAACGTCCAGAAACACCTCACCATATACTGATGGAGTGCTATGCTGTGCACCATGAAATACTGAACACACTGGGATCATACCAGCTGACTGTAGAAGAAATACCACGAATAGGCCCCCTTAAAATCCTCAAATTCCTGAAGGTATTGAGGCTTGAGGGGCTGCTGTAAAACGAGAATACATCGAGAAGCAGAAGAAGATGGGGCACAATAGATCTAATAAGGTCGCAGCGCATCGGTCACCATCCACACATACCAATACCAATACCAATCATGATAAGACTCGTTTTAATGCATTGTACCATCATCACATACAAATAGTAACTCATTATGAATAGAAGAAGAGACAGACCCCGTGTTTCATTCCTCACTCAAGTATGCTTGGAGAAGGAGCTCGGCTTGAGTTTTATGGAGGGCTTTCAATCAAATTTTGAAGCGGTTCCTCTCTCAAAGATTTTTTTTGCTAAATCTGTGTTGCTAGACAATTCTCTATTTCATAATAATAATAATGAGATTACTGTAATTGCCTTATATCTTCCATCCAGAAGTTTAGCCAAGATAATCTTCCACTCCTCCGGTTTGAACCACTTAACACTGTAAAAAACAATCAGAAATTTAACAAATCTTTCCCTACTAAGAAATAAGAAGCCTTAAGTTACGCATAAACACAACTTACAATATTCAAAGAATTTACTTATTTCAATATACTTATTTTAATCTAACCAAAACTTTATTAAAACTTAAAACTTAACCAAAACCAAAACTATCCTCTCTCAACCGATTATACAATTTTTTCTTGAACGAACTTATTGGGGCCATATAATCAAAGCAACCCTCAAATTTGGATGTTCTATGCCGAGGAACGCTGTAATTACCAGCCTGGCGTATATTCACCTGATGAGCTGACCCACGCAATTCCAATCTATTGAAAAGATAGTCAGGAGTTTCACTGGCAATCAATCTGGCAAGAAAACCAGCCAGTAAATACTCTGCCCTCTGTGCGAATGTGATCTCTTCATGTTTACTACGGTAGGGCGTGATATGAATTTTGTAGGGAATACAACTTACAAATCGAAGACATGAATTCTGAACTTTGGCCAGATTATATTTTTCTTTTTTCGTCAGCAAAGCAAAGTACACCGGACAGCAGTAATCTAATAAAGGGTAGACCAGAGATCTAACAAGTCTGAACTTAGTTGCCTCATTCAATTCATATTTAAATCTCTAGTCCCTTCAACCTCATATAACTGGATTTCCTTAAAGATGCAACGTGATGCCTAAATGACAACTCTTCGTCCATCCAAACCCCCAAATGTTTAGCACAAGTCTCTCATGCCAACCCTGCACCCCCCACTACCACATTGCAAGTCGATTACCATTCATCTTCTAGGAGACCTCTGTCAACCATTCTTTATCAACGCTTCCTTATATCCATTGATAAATTATTATTTTAATGGTTGCCATGTATGTATAATGAACTAAGAACTTTAGTTTCATAAAATTCTATCAAGTGATATTTAAAAGTGAGTATACTACTTAACGGAGCTGACATGATTATTTCCGAGTCTTTGGTGAAACGATAATGTTTCGATCATTCAAGTTAGAACAAACTGATATAGAAAATAATTGAACTAGTTGTATTTTTGTTTGCTGTCCAGTATTCATATAAATTACTATATACTATTTTCAATGTAATTAACAGTATATATTGCAATCTGTAGATATCATCTTCTTTTGTATTTTCAATTAGACTATACCATTCATATCCATTCGGTTTTCTTGCAATAACAATACAATTTCAGTTGGAAGTCAGTAATACATGCACTTTGCTCTCCGTATAAGTTTAATCTACTTATGGAGCCGATTATCTACAATTTTATGTTGCTGTCTTGTTTCACTGTAGCTTCAAATAAACCATCACCTGGTACTGTTTGAAAATTAATGAGAAAGTCTTTGATTGCTTGTTTCGAACCAATAATATTTTTAGAGTGATACAACACTTGTGCGTTGGAAACTGTCTTCATTTGAAGATTTTCGCATTCTGGATAATCTTTCAGCATTTCATTGATATAATTTATCGTGAAATTAGCTAATCCTAATACTTTTGGGGTTATTTCAATTGGTGAACTATTCATGCCAGTACACTAAATGTTTACTATACCAGCATCTTCGCAAGTTCTTATTGGTTCTATTTTATGAAATAGACTTAAGTCGTTCTTACTCTTCAATTTTCGTCGTTGATGTTTGATGAACTCATCATCTAACTTTTGCGGTGAAGATATATCGAGAAGAGTTTCATGAAGATCAAAAGGCGTTGTTGAACATTCAGGAACATTTAGCTGCTAAATGTTTCTCTTTGTTACCATAGGTAGAAACTTATGGCAACATACGTAAATTTCTTGTTTCCACTGAAGAAACTAAAATTTTCAATGGTTGCATATTGTTTAGTAGAAACAATCAACATTTGTTGCCGAAACATAGAGAAATTTTAAGGAACATTTTGGAACATTTACGGAAACACGCAACTGCAACAAAAATGTTCCCTATGTTTCTCCTGTGGAACTGTAGCTTAAAAATCATTTAAAATTTACACAGCATATCGAAGATCCTTAGAAATATATGATGAATAGGTACCTACATTTCCTCAATAATCTATTAGTCAGAGGGAGTAATTGAGTTTTGTTCTGAATTTTTTCAAAACGGATACATCGTTCAAATGAAACATTTTTCATTGAAATGCCGTTGAAAAATTTTTTTAATTTAAATAAAATAACTGATTTCAATTTGATTTTTTTAAAGATTTCCATATATACTTCTTTTTGATTTGGTTGTTCCGAATTATATATATATATATATATAGTATATATATATATATATATTATATATA
>JARQZK010005452.1:0-18847 GCA_030704885.1 Cynegetis impunctata | reverse complement strand
TCGCGTTTTTTTATGGGAACCGCCCTTAAATATTTATTTAATTTCAATTTTTATTATTTATTATTGAAAGTAAAAAATACTTTTTATTTTGTGAATATTTCAAGTGCCTACTTGTTGCCATTATTGATATCGAAAAAATCGCGTTCTGTTAATGGGAGCCCCCCTTAAATATTCATTTAATTTCAATTTTATTATTTATTATTGAAGGAAAATACTTTTATTTTGTGAATATTTCATGTGCCTACCAGTTGCCATTTTTGATATCGAGCAAAAAGGGCTTTTTTTGTATGGGAACCCCCCTTAAATATTTATTTAATTTCAATTTTATTATTTATTATTGAAGTAAAAATACTTTTTATTTTGTGAATATTTCAAGTGCCTACCTGTTGCCATTATTGATATCGATAAAAATCGCGTTCGTTGTATGGGAGCCCCCCTTAAATATTCATTTAATTTCAATTTTATTATTTATTATTGAAGGGAAAATACTTTTTATTTTGTGAATATTTCATGTGCCTACCAGTTGCCATTATTGATATCGAGCAAAAAAGGGCTAAAAATCGCGTTTGTTGTATGGGAACCCCCCTTAAATATTTATTTAATTTCAATTTTATTATTTATTATTGAAGTAAAAATACTTTTTATTTTGTGAATATTTCAAGTGCCTACCTGTTGCCATTATTGATATCGATAAAAATCGCGTTCGTTGTATGGGAGCCCCCCTTAAATATTTATTTAATTTCAATTTTATTATTTATTATTGAAGTAAAAATACTTTTCATTTTGTGAATATTTCAAGTGCCTACCTGTTGCCATTATTGATATCGAGCAGTAAAGGGCTAAAAATCGCGTTTGTTGTATGGGAACCCCCCTTAAATATTTATTTAATTTCAATTTTATTATTTATTATTGAAGTAAAAATACTTTTTATTTTGTGAATATTTCAAGTGCCTACCTGTTGCCATTATTGATATCGAGCAAAAAAAGGCAAAAAAAATCGCGTTTGTTGTATGGGAACCCCCCTTAAATATTTATTCTATTTTGTTTTTAATATTTTTTGTTGTAGCGGCAATTGAAATACATAATTTATGAAAATTTAAACTGTCTAGCTATTGCGGTTCTTGAGATACAGCCTGGTGAACAGACAGACGGACGTACGGACGGACGGACAGACAGCGAAGTCTTAGTAATAGGGTACCGTTTTTACCCTTTGGGTACGTAACCCTAAAAAAATAAGGAATTTATTTACCTAGTATTCATTATGTGATTCAAAAGTATCAACTATAAATAATCTATTTACGTTTCACACATATCTCCTCGTATAACTGCTCGAATAGTTGTTAAACTTTCTGAAACATCTTCAGGGTTTAAATGTGATATTCTGCGAAAAATGCTGTTTTTTTTTACTTTCTTTCTCTATTAAGTTTTTTGGAATCAAATATTTCCTAGGGAAATTAACATCCTAATAACTATATCTACTATGATAGTTATTTATGTACTTAGGGCATAATAGGGATTACATGGTTCGAGGCGTAGGACCATCAAATCCCGTTATGCCTGCAATACATACAAAATGTTATGCACGATTAATGAATTAAATTGACACTTTGTTACATTCACTATAAATGATAAATAAACTGAAATAATCTTCATTTGTGTAATTTAGTGGATCCGCCATTATTACAAAATTGAATGACATTATTTTAACCAGTGGTGGATTTAGGCTTGCTGCAGCCCTAGTCCCCGTTTGATGTGACACCTCTTTTGATGAACTGAATTTCATTAATTTTGATCCAATGTTTTTATTTTGAAATAATTAATAAAATAGTAATTATTTTATCGAAATATAATTTTCAAATATAATTAATAAACATTACAGATAAGGAAAGTTAAGTTAGACAGATAAATAATAAACATTTTGTTTCAATATTAATCAGTTTGAATATTCCTGGCTTTCGTCAACGTAAAAGCGTCGATTATAATCGTCATAATCAATTTCTTGGACTAGTTTAGCTTCAATAGACAGTAATGTAAGGCCCGGTTTTTCAATGCTCGGTTAAAACTCACAGTTAGCTGGCTATAGGTTAAGCTTAACCATCAGCTAAAATTCCAACTAAGAACTATTGCGTTTCTCCTTCGAATGTTTGACTTTAGGCTAGCAAACCGTCAGCTAGCGATATATTTGTTAACGTTGGTAGTACTGATGTTTCAGGGAGCACTTCTGATTGGTCGTTCCCCATTTGCTGTCGATTTCGGAAATATATGTTTTGTTATGTTATTGTTGATTATTTTATAATAAAATGGGTGAAACATAAGCATTGAAGAAGAAAATAATGGCAAACTTTAGTCCTTCTGATAGATCGTTGCTGTTAAAAATTGCAAATGGTTTCAAAGCAATAATTGAATTAAAAAAAACAGATTCTACTACTTGGAGGGAAAAAACTTGGAAAAAGATTTATGGAGTTTGAAATAATTTACCTATCTGTTATGGTCTCTATCTGTTGTTCAATTTGTTCTAATATATTCAGAACAGTTTCTTTTCTTAACCTAAATCTTTTGAAAACATCCAATTCATCAAAATAGTCAAATGGATTACTTCTTTCTCTGACCACGTATGGCTTTCTTTGGTAATCAATGAAGTCTATTGATTTATTCTTCATCATCATCACTTAAAAAATCAAATGCTTCCATCTTTCGTAGAAAAAACAAAATAGAAAATGAGGTTACTGGTTACAAAGCAGTTGAACAAACTCGACTGTTCGGGCCGTTCGGGGTAAACCTACGGAGCGCATGCGTCTGCAAGATAGCTTACAGTTAGCCATTTGACACTTTCAGGTGATAGTTACTGTACCCGATAGAATAGCAGTAGGTTAGCGCAAGATGAGAGGTGGAAAAACGGTTTACCTAAAGGTTATCGATTAGCCGAAAGCTAAATCACTTTAACCGAGCATTGAAAAACCGGGCCTAAGAGCATAGGTCTAGCTAGGCCCATATTTGAGCGTAAATACGGTTTTAACCTTTTCAAATTGGAACAATTTGTATCTGAATACAATACTTTGCATATTTTTTTGAACAGAGCTTACATCTTCCCCATTTGCTAGCAAATATTTGAGTTGATTATGTAAATGAATAAAAACATTCATTCCCAAATGTCCCTTCCAAGTCGTCAGGATACTTATTGAAATTTGTGGTTATAATTGAAGATTTTAGCAAATATGAGGATTATCCAACGATTTTTTTTTTGGATGAACATTTGAATTGAATTTGAGAAAAAATGGGGTTTCTTTTGAATGAAAAATTATTTTCAAAAACAAAAAATGTTCCGACTTTTGAATAAATACCAAAATAATATTTAATACATGCTCACCTACCCTGTTTTTATTCCACACAGAAAAAATTGAGAAGCAATTTAGATTCAATAATTTGGGAACGCTTTATACACGTAAGATTAATAAAAAGTAAAGAACACTCGATGAAGATCATAATTGATTTATTAAAAAATTAAAATTTCACCCACAGATTGAAAAGTAAATTAAAAAAGTGAAATATAATATATTCTATAAAAAAAATTTTATAGAAACTAATCTGAACCAATTTTTAAAATGGATTGTCTTAACTTTTATTCCTCTATAATGTTGGCATTTCAAAAATTTTGCCGCCCTAGTTCCGGTCTCAGGGGCTTAGGCGTAAATCCATCGCTGATTACAACCATGGTTTTATAACCAACCTAGTGATAATCAAAGTTACTTAAAATAAATCAGTGAAGAACAAACATTGAAAACTGATTTTTCAAAATAAAATAAAAACTGGTTACGTTCAGGAATAGGCAACTGACTTGAAAGTGGCACTTATTTTTGGTTATCATTTTGAACACACTTTATTAAGAGGCGCGATTTAGCCTACTGATCCAGGTTAGCTGAAGCCTATTGTGAAATATTGAGAAAATTTAATGCAAAATTGTAATTTAGAACGAATAGAAAATTCATCAATATCTGTAATTTTCTGAAAAAATTTAAATATCTCGAATCTGAAAATGCAAACACACGCAGAATTTTTCATTTTAAATAAATAAATTGATAATCAATTCCGGCATAACCGGAGTTAGTACTTTCTCAAAAATTTATAGACGATAGAACAGCTCCACTTTATTATGACAATAAATTGTGAAGTTTTTTCTGGATGAAGTTTTCAAGTTACGGATAGACTTTATATTCATGGGACAGCCTATATATATATATATATTATATATATATATATATATATATATATATATATATATATATATATATATATATATATATATATATTATGCCTGCCACAGAAAAGCAAACAACGGTGCAAATACTCCGAAAGAATACATCATTGCAATAGAAAAGCAAAACACATATAAATGACAACACGGATAGGAACCCAGTCTCACACAATATCGACCAAACACAACTATATATTTTCGCGTGACATAGAGTGAATTCGTTGCAAAGAACTAAGTGTATCGTAGTGTGATCGTAGTTACTAATGGCAGCGTGTTTACTTATATTGCTCGCGTATTGTTTCAAAATGAGTTTGGTTGTTGAAGTTAATTTCAAAAATTTTAATGGTGACTTAGTGGAATATTTTTTATCCCATAACTTCCGTGCACTGAGTTATGAGGATAAAGTTTTGATAAAAACATTGCGACCTACCCCTGAATTAAACAATTTGGTGCCGCGGTTTTAATACAAGGAATTAACGGGAGACATCCTTGCCTAACCGGATCACAGGTAAAAAAAAAATAATTTTTTGCAGTGTTTACTTTTTACTAGTGAAAATGTCTCTGTTTGGGGCCGCTTAGGATTCGAGGATTTAATTCTATACCTAGTTGAAAGTGAGGAATTTTTCACCGATAAAGTAACTTTGAATACAGCACGCGGATTAATATCTTACTTACAAGATAAGGAATTTATATATTTTTTAAACATCTTTATATTAATTTTTGAACAAACAGAAATAGTTTTTCAAATCTTACAGCACAAGTTTTCATGAATGTAATTTACTCACGAAATCGGCTCAAAGTTTTCTTTGGAAAAAATTTCAGAATTTCCGTGCCGAAGTTTAGTTTAAAAAAACTATTTTCTGTATTTTCAAACTACTTGATAATACTACTCAATAGCCCAAAACGAAAGAAATTCAGCTTATCGCAGATATGGAGCTTCACTATAAGCAAATAATTTATGAAATTTTGGATACTATTAGCGGACAAATTAGAAATAAGTTCTCTCATTGAAAGAACTGCATTTCTTCGACTTACTCAATAAAAATTTGTTTACCGGATTTTCGCTTATTTTCCAGATAAGCCTTTTGGAAATATTATGTCAAAAAAACACTCTTTTGGATAAGGTGCGCCATAAAAAAGTGAACTGTGTGTTGTTTATAATGACAATGAAATTGTGGGGGCAAAATGAAAATCATGTTGAGGACTATTAAATACCTTTTTGATAATGATTTGAATCAAGATTTACCCCAAGTTTATAAACTCTTATGTCTAATTGTGTTTCTATCCCGTGACACATCGGCTTCCGTAGTGCGCTCGTTTTCCAAATCTTAAGAGAATTAAAACTTATTTACGAAATTCAATGAGCCAGGATCGTTTGAAAAATATCAGTTTGTTGTCTATTGAAAAGGAATTGGTAAAACTTTTGGCGAAAGACAAAAAATTTTATGAGGATATTTAATTTTTTTGCTAACGTTAAAAGTCGCAGAATCCCGCTAATCTTCAAAAATAATAATAACTTTTTTTGCTCTCACCAGCTGTTAACAAATTTCGTTAAGTAGGTAGGTACCTATTTTGTGAAAGAAAAAAAAATATGAGAATAGATGAAATTGATTAATTGGCTGAGAAGAGTTTCTGTGAATAATGGTATGAATAGGCAGTTGTAGGTCTCAAGTAGACACTCGAAAGTGAAAACAAATTAATAGCTTAGGGTGCTTGTTTTACTTTGATTTTCTTTGAATTATAAGGCGAGTTGACCTTGAAATCCTTAAAATTTTCGCCTATGGCTGTATTTTTTTAACACCCTCTTGTAGACTCCTCAAACCAAAACCTCAGCGAGCCGCCACTGATATAGTATATATATATATATATATATATATATAGTATATATATATATATTTATATATATATATATATATATATATAATTATTTTATTCGAATTGTTTGTTGCCTGTGAACTATTTCTAATCTCTTGATAAAATTATTACAGCAATACAGCGGCTTGTTGAAATCTAAAAGAACTCGATTTTATTAACTTTTTAATAAGAGTTCTTTTAGATTCAGAAGCCTGTGATTGCTAATATAATTATATATCAAGAGATTACTATTATATATATATTATATATATATATATTATATATATATATATATACACATATATATATATATATATATATATATATATATATATTTTATATACACATCATATATATATATATATATATATATATATATATATATATATACACATATATAATTGTATGTGTGCGTATGTGAAGAACATTATTTGCTGATTTGTGATTCAAACTACAGTATCAATTTTTAGTTTTTAGGATATTAGCATATGTTAAATGAAATTCTTTATCCTTAACTCGGGGTTTCTTAATTTATTTATCGCTTCATCGGGAGTACTCAAATTGTAAAACACGTAAATAAAATCAAAATACAACTTAAAAAATAATTACAGGACATGAGTTTGAACACATTAATATTGTTAAATTCGATTTTTTCTACCTCAAGGAATATAACACAAAATCACAATTCGAATATCAAAACTAAATAAAAATACTGAAACACAATAGATAGAAAACGTATAACATCGCACAAGAGTGACATAAGAAGAGATACCAAAGCTTGTGCCCTCGCAGTTCATGCTACGGTAGAGGATAATCACCCCAACTTTTAAGATATGTCGGACATTGACCGAGAGGGTAAAACCTGAAAATGGCAAGAATTGCCCAACATCAGCCATGAAAGACATAGATGGGCTCAAAGCGATTTATGCCCATTTACTTAATATTGATATAAACATCAGAAAACACATGAAATTTTTGCCGATTAGTTTAAATGTGCTGGCCTTGCACCTTACAGTAAGTCGGTGCTCTTATAGTACAGGAAATTAAGCATTTTGGCTCGCAATTTTTTCGTCCAGCATGGAATTACGTGAAATTTTCACAGAGGGTTGAGAGCTTTCTGTTTTTTAAGGGTGAAAACTACCCCTTATTGTAAAAACCTATAAAAGAACTTGGTAAACCTTAAGATCGGTAAAATTTGGTTTGGATTAGTTGAATAATGATTGCTTCATGCTCTGAAATAAAATTTCTCATGTTTCAACCCTTAAAAATCCACCCTTGTTGGAGCTTGATGTGAAAAAAAGTATTCATCCTCAACAATGATTTCATCTTGCATTGATTTGCACCAAAATTCGAAATTAGGCAAGTCTCATCCTCTACTTCAAATTTTATATCTCATGGGCACTGTTTATTTTTTAATGGTGAAAACTACCCCTAATTGTCAAAAATTATAAAATAACGTTGTAAACCTTAAGATGGGTAAAATTTGGTTTGGATAACTTGAATAATGATTGTTTCATGCTTTGGAAGACAATTTCTAATGTTTCAACCCTTAAAAATTCACTCTTGTCAGATCTTGATATAAAAAAAAATTATTTATTCTGAAAAATTATTGATGATCCTAAAGCATGAAACAATCATTACTTCACGAATTCAAACAAAATTGTATCCATATTAAGGTTTTGCAATGTTATTTTATATTTTTTTACAATAAAGGGTAGTTTCCACTGCTACTATTTTACTAATCTACTATTCTACTAATCAACTCCCATGAGCATGATATAAAATGAGAAGTGCAGGGTGAGATGAGCCTAATCCTAAATTTTTATGCAAATGGATGATAGACGAAATCCTTTTTTTAGGAAGAATAATTTTTTTTATATCAAGCTCTAACAAGGGTGGATTTTTAAGGGTTGAAACATAAGAAATTGTATTGCAAAGCATGAAACAATCATTATTCAACTAATCTCAACCAAATTTAACCCATCTTAACGTTTACAACGTTATTTTATAACTTTTCACAAATAGGCGGAGTTTTCACCCTTAAAAAACAAAGAGCGTAGAACGGCACGATGTAGAAAATGAACTAAAGGGTGAAATAAACCTAATTCCAAATTTTCATTCAAATCGATGCTGGACGAAAATATTGCGAGGTTTTGTAATTTTTTGAACTTCATTACCTGTACTATTATACGTATGTGAGGAAGTAAAAGAAATGAGGTGCGAGACGTAGTTCCAGCTATCAGTGGTTCATCATTTTGACAGAATGCGGTTATGTTTTTTCGTTTATCTTTTTCGCCGAGACGAGAGGTCTATCTGTAGTGTTTCTTAATTTGCATTCAGTTATGATATTCATATTGTGATTTTGCGTTAGTATTGTATTTATCACGGATATTTCTTGGAGGAAAAAATTATGTTTACAACATCAATGTGTTTAACCTCATGTAATGTAAGTTTGTTTGAGTTGTGTTTTAATGCTTGGTTGTTTCACCGTTTTAGTACTCCTGATGGAGTTATAAATCTATGCATGGAGATTTCGATAACGGTAAGAGATAGAGGGTTGGTTAAATGGGGACAAAGTAGCGTATTTTAGAATTTAAAAAAATCTGACCTACCTTCTTTAGTTTGGGAGTTATACAGGAAAAATCAAAACTTTCGAAATATCTGAATGAAATATATAACAGGGTATCGTACACATTGGGCCACCCTCAACTTTTCATTTTTAAATACGGACCTGTATTTTTATTGCATTTTTTCAAATGCCAAGAAACATGTTTAATATTGGCATTTTATTTTTATCAAAATCATAAAGTGTTCTGGAAATATTAAACTAATACGATGCATTCTATACCTTATTCTATAATAATTTTTTCCATTACAGCTGAAATTTAAAAAAAATGTTGAAATTTAGCTGGTAATAGTTCAATATTTTCATAACACTATATAAATGTATACGATACCTGTATATAATTTTTGTTCAGATATTTGGATAGCACACAAAAGGTTGCAAAGGCAAAGTGACAACTTGAAAAAAATTATTCCTAAAATTAAAAGATATAGGCGAAAGAAGAATTTCGAAATTTTCGAGTTTTCCTGTATAACTCCTGAACTAAAGAAGCTAGATCAGAATTTTTTCATCCATATAATTGACCTCTGAAATATGCTACTGCTATACTTTACCCCCATTTAACCATCCCTCTATCTCTTACCGTTGAATCTTGAAAAACTCGATTTTATTGAAAAGTTGACGTTTCGCCACGTCATTCGTGGCTTTATCAAAACTTTTTTTTTTTTAAAGTTTTGATAGAGCCACGAATGTCGTGGCGAAACGTCAACTTTTTAATAAAATCGAGTTTTTTAAGATTCAACAAGCCTGTTATTGCTTATAATTATCAAGAGATTATAAATATATATATATATATATATATATATATATATATATATTATATGTATATATATATATTATATATATTATATATATATATATGATATATATATATATTATATATATTATATATATATTATATATATATATATATATATATATATATATATATATTATATATATATATTATAGATATATAATATATATATATATATATATATATATATATATATATATATATATATTTATATATATATATATATATATATATAGCAATATATATTTATATATATATATATATATATATATATATATATATATATATATATATATAATATATATATGATATATACTATATATATATATATATATATTCAACAGCCGTTGACACATATTTTGATAAATATGGTCCTCATCAGAACGGCGATGCTTGTTATACGTGTTATTGTACTTGATGTCGGGTTTGTGGATTATTATACCCCATTCACGTGCAGAAACTGCTGCTGCTACTCTTGCTTAGAAAATATCAAATTGATTGGTTTCTTCACTAAGTCGTGGAAATTATTGAAGAATGTTCACAATCTGTGCAAGAAAAACCAAATATGAAAATATTGATTGACGACAGAAAAACGTTAGTTATTACGTAAAATATAATTTTAAAAAATATTTCGAAGAAGATATTCACAGTACGAGATTTGCTGGAAAATTGATCACAAGGCCAACCAAGGATATCAAAACTTCTAGAATCTACAAAGATCGTACAGAAAACTTCAGATTAACTAAAATATTTCTTCCAAGAGTTCAATGATATTGGCACATATAAAAACAATTTGATGTTTTACTAATAATTGAAAAAAACACTATGACATGTGACTGAATAAGAAAAAACTGTAATTTACGTTCGAATGACAACCGAGAAGAAGTCAAGAAAATGCCGTGGGTTGAAAAAAAACCTCTTATGCTTGGGGATGCCAACATGTTGAATGAATTTACCCAAATTTGATAGTTTTGTTCTGCATCAAAAACAACCGCGGTACCAAATTTCAGCAAATTTGGTCTAATGATACCAAAATGTATCGGAAAAAATTAAATGTATATAAATATATATATATATATATATATATATATATATATATATATATATATATATATATATATAAATATATATCGGCACCTCTATGGCAACTTTCGGTGCAATAGTCCAAATAGTACTAAAAGGTCCAAAAATATATAGGAAATTTAAAAGTAAATGATATGAAAAAATTATTAAATAGAAAAATTAATATTTTTCAAATTGCTGATGAGAATTACTGGAGTAGCTATATTTAAAATTATATATTCAACAAATTCTCATTCAAAATTCATTTTGAATAATTTTCAAGAATGAAAATGGGAGGGATCAACAAATTGTAATTTTGCCTCATTCAATCAAAATTGTTACGATTGTTTGCAATGATTAATAAAGTTCGGAATAGTGTAAAATGCAAAATTTTATTTACGTAGGTACAGTGAATATGTATTATTGCAAAATTATCAGATACTTTCCGTATAAAATAAGATAATTAGATTATTCTATATTTCATTCATCTACTATCATATATTTAATCGTATATATAATAGAGATCACTATTTAACAAAATCATCAAATAAAATTATGATTTCATTAATTGCCGATACTTCAACCAGCAGAATTAGTTTCAATTTGTATTTCTCCATTTGTTATTATAATGTCATTGAGATTTTCATTTCAGGGATTCACACTCTACGTTTCGAATAAAAAAATAAATATAATAATGTATTAGAAATGAAAGAAACTGCTTGGTGATCTCAGTTAGCGGTAATTTTCATTTCTGATGTATATTTCTGGTATTCCCCGAATGTACATTCAACTCGTTGAAAAGGTATTTCAAAAAGAATTACTTGAGAACAATTTTCATTCTTGTTACACTGGTAATAAAGTTTTGAGAAATTAAAAATACGTTTTATAGTATTTTTATCTGGTTACCTAAAGGAGTATTTACTAGGTCGTGGTCCATAGTCGAGTCATGCTGAATAATAAACGTTTGTAGGCGATAACTAATCACAATTTCTGAGAACAACAAGTAATTTTCAAAGAAATAATGATATATTCATCGACAATTATTTGAGTAACTTCTAAATCATAAGGAATTCCAAGGTGAGTTTGGATCATTAGTAGTTATTGAATAAATGATATCATTGAAACAATATTTGCGATTAAAAAAATCAACAATATTAGGTACCTACACGGATGCCAATTACTACGACAGCAAAAATTGATATTCAGTGAATTTTTCATCGATATATATATATATATATATATATATATATATATATATATATATATATATATATATATATATATATATATATATATATATATATATATATATATATATAGGCACGTATCCAGGGGAGGGGCCCGGGGGGCCCATGCCCCCCCAAAAATCCCGAAATTTGAATATTTTTTCCATTTGATATTCTTTAAAACATCATAGTAGCTGTTTATTGTACACCTTGTACTGCATATTTTTCTTGCATAATAAACAATAATAGATTAAACGTCACGTTACTGATTTGAAATTGATGTGTGATTCGCCTTACCCTGAATTCATTAAATAAGCCACATGTTTTTGAGTGATTTTCGTCTTTGAGCCCCCCGCCCGCCCCCGAAACCGAATTTCTGGATACGGGCCTGTATATATATATATATATATATATATATATATATATATATACATACATATATATTATATATATATATATATATACATACATATATATATATATATATATATATATATTTATATATATATATATATATATATATATATATATATATATATATATATATATATATATATATATATATATATATATATATATATATACAGGGTTATTCACGTTATTCGGCACGAAGAGTTATGGCTAAAGTATTTGATTTTATGAGAGTTTTTTCTTAAGGATGGATAGAGACCTAGTAGGACTACCTTTTAAAAAATATCTTCGTGTTGTACAGGGTGTTCCAAAAACACGAAAAAGTTGTCAAAGTTGTTATTTTTTAAATGGAATACCCTGTATATTATTTCATTTTTGGATTTTACGATGAAAACAAATGCCAGTTTCATTAAGGTTTAATTCACCTAAACCTTATGGTTCTTGAAATATCTCCTATTTTGTGAAAATGTAGTATCAATTTTAACGCTTAAAATCTCAACTGGTGTTTTCTTGTTTTCAACCAAATTAATGATAAAGCCTACTAACTGGAACAAAGTTCATGTTGCGCTTGTGAGATATTGGCTAACTTAGACTTGGTGTATAAACATAAAGGTAAAATAATTGCAATCTTTAAACGGCACTAACTTGTTTAACTGAAATGGGACACCCCGTATTTTATACCACCAACAGATCTAAAATTTTATTGTCTATCGAATACCTGAATACATTTCAATCAATATCTCTTCACGTTTTCAAATAAAATGCACATTATCATTATTCAAACTGATTTCATGAAATTCATCATTTATCAAAACGCCTATGGCGTTTTGAGAAATCAGAATTAATTGAAATAAACATTAAAATCATAATATATGCTTTCATTTTTCAATATCTCGAATGTTATGAAGGAAAAAAATATGGATATGAAACAAGCAATATTTTATAACAAGCGTTCAAAATGGCGACCATCAGACTATTAGAAATTATTATTATTTATCGTATGGCGATCTACAAATTTACTCTTAAATACAGGTAAAGTATCAGACTCTAAAAACAACAGTATCCTTTTTATCAAACCTGCAGATACATTTGAGAACATACGCCGGCTTACATTTAGAAAAGTTTCTCTGATACGCTGTTTCATATTGTCTGGTGTTGTTGGAGGTGTGTATTATACCGCACTTGTGAAAAATTTACTTACTTATACTTGTTGTGTAAAAATAAAGGTGAAATTATTGCAATCTTGGAACTGCACTTTAAGTTTATCTTAAATGGAACGCCACGTATTTTATGTCACCAATAGATGTAAAATTTGATTGTCTATCGAATAACTGAAAACATTCCAATCGATATCTCTTCACGTTTTCACATCATAAAATGAGCATCTTCATTTTGCAAACTGATTTTAAGAAATTTTTTATTTACCAAGTCGCCCATGGAAACAGCGTATCAGAGAAGCTTTTCTGAATGATATCCCGCGTATGTTATTGAATGTTGCTGAAGGTTTTATAAAAAGGATACGTTTGTGTTTGGAGTCTGATGGTTGCCATTTTGTTCGCTTTATTATAAAATATTGCTTGTTTCTTATCCAAATTTTTTTCCTTCATAATTTCAACTGATACATAACATTTGAGATATTGAAAGATAAACGCATATATCATGATCTTGATGTTTATTTAAATCAATTCTGATTTCTCAAAATGCCATGGGCGACTTGATAAATGATAAATTTCTTAAAATCAGTTTGCAAGATGAAAATGTGCATTTTATTTGAAAACGTGGAGAGATATCGATTGGAATGTATTCAGGAATTCGATAGACAATTAAATTTGACATATGTTGGTGACATAAAATACGGGGTGTCCCAATTAAGTTAAACAAGTTAGTGCTGTTTAAAGATTGAAATTATTTTACCTTTATTTTTACACACCAAGTCTAAGTTAGTCAATATTTCACAAGTGCGACATAGTTTGTTCCAGTTAATAGGCCTTATCATTAATTTGGTTAAAACAAGAAAACACCAGTTGAGAGTTTCAGCGTTAAAGCTGATACTACATTTTCACAAAATACGAGATATTTCAAAAACCATAAGGTTTAGGTGAATTAAGCTTCAATGAAACTGGCATTTGTTTTCATCGTAAAATCCAAAAAAGAAATAATATACAGGGTATTCCATTTAAAAAATAACAACTTCGATACTTTTCGTGGTTTTGGCACACCCTGTTCAACATGAAAATATTTTCAAAATGTTGTTCTGTTAGGTCCCTATCTATCCTGAAGAAAAAACTTTTATGAAATCAAATACTTTAGCCATAACTCTTCGTGTCGAATAACGTGAATAACTCTGTATATATATTGGATAAAATAAAAATAACGATGCTGACTTTATATCGAATGTTAATACGTTCCAAAATGGACCATGGCTGTTTTATTTACATTACTGCATCAAAGACTAAAATCGCTCAGTACTATCCATAATTCTGCACTGCGAATTATAACGGGAGCCTTTCGGACATCGCCAGTAATAAACCTTTGCGCCGAAGCGAGTGAGCCACCCCTGGAATATAGAAGACTGTACCTAAGCCTCGCTTATGCAACTAAAATCAAATCTAATCCTCTAAACCCCACATACCAAAGTTGTTTCACTGAAAAGTTTCCTATTTTTTTTCTTGACAATCCAAATTTCTCGAAACCATTTTATGGAAGAATCAGAAAGCAGCAACAAGAACTGAGCTACACTATCCCAGAATGTCTAATAACTCAATATATCTCTACGCCTCCATGGCAAATAAAAGTACTGAAATTCATTACATTATTGACTCGCTTTAAGAGTAGCCCTAAAAAACCTGTTAAATCCATATCAAGACTACTGTCAAATCTTCACCGACGGCTCGAAACTCACCGAAGGAGTCGGCTCAGCGGTGGTGACCCCTACTTGTAGACTTATGTTCAAACTTCCATCCGAATCTTCAATATTCACTGCAGAAATATATGCAATATACCAAGCCATCATTTTCATTAACTTTTCTATCTCTTTAAATTTTACAATTCTTACTGATTCACTCAACTCCATAAAAGCCATACAGCGGATACATACCAGCAATCCTTTAATCTCTAAACTAAAAGAAGAACTCAGCTTAGCCCATCAATATGGAAAGGACATCGTATTCATCTGGATCCCATCCCACATTGGATTGCCAGGAAACGAAGAAGCAGACCAACTCGCCAAAGAAGCTGTAACCAGTGAAAGTGTACAATCTGTTCAGTTAGTAGTGAGTAATGACGCCAAATGTATCATCAAATCAAAAGTGCTCAGTGCCTGGAAAAATAAATGGCAATCTTGTTCAGGTAAGCTGAAGAAAGTGAGAAATGACGTGAAACCCTGGTCGAACCTCCCCAAAAACAGAAAAGATCAAGTACTACTAACTAGATTGCGACTAGGTCACACAAATCTGACTCACTCCTACTTGTTTAGTCGCCCAAGAACCGAACCAAAATGCAACCGATGCAACACGAAGCTAACAGTAGCACATATACTCGTCAATTGCCCTCAAAACGCGATACACCGAAAAGCAGCAAACCTTCCAACTGGCTCGATAGCGGACATCCTAGGACCCAAGTGCAATATAAACTCAGTGAAAGCTTTCCTAAACTCTATTAATCTCCTCGAACTCATATAGCCAAAATGTAAAAATTTTCTAAAGACCTCAAATTGTATACTATATTAAAGTTCGCTAATAACCTATGTGGTTGATGCGATGAAATAAAAAAAAATAAAAAAAAAAGTAAAGAAAGGAGAAGCTATAAAATTAATATTTTCATTAGAAATAATAAAGAAATACATATTCAGCATACCAAAAGAGGACATACTTAATGTAACTTCGATTATTTTCAATATTTTCACTTCAACTATAGGTATTCCGAGTAAATAAGCATAGTCATTTAAATAAGATGAACATTTATTTAAAAAATGACCCATTCATTTAGAAAACAGTCTCAGGACATAAGTTATTTTACTCGTATATATTCAGATCTAGCATAAAATCATTCTGTGAGAGTTGAGGTTACTGTCTTAAGAGAGGCTAAACACACCTATGTCATTTTTCATTTCTTTTGCGGCTCAATGTTTCTTGTTGAATCTTGTGCTTTGATATCGTTCTTAACGATAATATCTTGGTCATAATTTTACTAGATTTTTTTTTAATGTCAAAAGTATACTTTCCGCAAATTTGACATTGAAACTTATTTTAGTCCAGTCACCAGCGGTAAAAAACTGTCAAACCGTGGAATTTTGAGAATCAACACCGATTTTGATGAAAATTTGGAATTGAGCTCTTCTTACCCTCTTCAACAAAATCTATACTCTGCCGAAATGTGCTTCTTATTTTTTAGGGGAGAAAACTACCCCTTATCGCAAAAAACTAAAAAATCGTAGATTTTAGCATGTATTTAGTTAAAACAAAGTTTAAATGAAAAATTTGTAGATCTAATGATATACTCAAATAAGTTTAATATTAATCAGACAGATGCAACCCCTTCAAATCATCCCCTGATGGTAGTAATTTCTAAAAATAGTTTCAAAGGTATGTACAACTTGAAATAATTGAAAATTGCGTCATGTTGAATTATTATACTCTATTTGAAAGAAATTATCATTTTTCGAGACGCTTCAACCTTTATAAGTCTTCTCCTGAAAATATGAATTATTGAAAAATAATCTCAACGATTTTTTCACAATAAAAAATGATTCAAAAGTGCATTAATAGTGAATCGAGAATATTTCATCAGTGATATAACTCTTGTCGTTTTTCAAACACAACCCTCATAAAAGCCACTCTTTGTGACCAAAAATATAAATATTGCGGTTTTTTTGCAGTAATAATGAGTGAAAATGATGAAAATTTATTTGCACTCAATATAGTTTTTCGTTTCCTCGTCGCTCTCGGTATCCACATCTTCCTCTTGGTCTAAAACTGGTGTCCTGTTTAGACAAGTGTCTTCACTGGAGGTTCTGCACATTGCATTGCGACGGGAACGTGATAGCCACGGCCCTATCATGTTCCTATCACCAATTTGGGGAACAATTTGAAGGTGATAGCTACGTGAATAATACCACCCCCCAACTTATACCGCTACGTCGCACTCACGTTCCAACTACGTGGCGGGAACGTTGCGGCGGGGTCACTGTTACTTTATTATATTTGTCCCCGCCTACTTTACTTTGGCATCTGCTTCGCGTTTTCTTTGTCTTGCATATGTAGAAAGAGTTTAATAATGACATCTTTCATCATTATTCAGCCTCATGAACTAAATGGAAATAATATTTTCATGTTTAAGTAGATATTGTTAGTTGAATGGGTATACAAACCTTTTCTGATTTACGAGCTTCCAGTACAACGAAGTTCGAAACGAATTAAAAAACTCTGTGAAATGTGATGTTGATAGATTCATAAAAACAATGCGCCCTCTCAAAATATATTTTTCAACACTTTTTTTTTCAGGAAAGCAATGATAAAAATTGATCAAATATATTTTTATAACATTTTTACTAATTATATGAGTTCAGTTTCGCTTCAATTTATATCTTTTTCTGACTTTTTGGCGATTCCATACTTGTACTACTATAATGAAATTGGAATAAATATAATGGCGTCCTACATTTGTTCAGTAAATATGGCGCATTTTACAGAAATTACTTTAGAGTAATATTTACATCACATTGGGTGTTTGAAGGATTTGTCACTTCACTGTAAGTAGCAGCCACTAGCAACAACACCGAGAATATAAGGACCCGAGACTGCCGAGTGACGTCACAACAGGGAGGCCGACCCGAAGTCACATCGTTGTGCGTTGGATAACGCGAACCGCTAAAGCAATAGGTTTTTTGAAACTTTTGAAGGGCTTTCTGTTTAAAGAGGGTACCAGTCGTCAACTGAGCCCTTCTTTGTACCCCATTCTATTTTATTATGGAAAAACGAAATTTCAAAGCAAATACCATTACTACCAAAACTTATGTAACCAAAGTATTCAATTTGCGAATTTTGCATGACGCCAATCGGTCGTTTAATTTTCCACAGTAATTTTTAACGAGTGTATTTACTGTACAGGTAATCACAATTTTTGCAATCTCATGAATTGTATACATATTACATTTACTATCATTATGTATATGGTCGTTTTCTGAGAGAAATTTCAAAATATAGTGAGTAAGAAATGCCCGTTTATTATGAACTATTAAAAAAGTTTCCTCGAAATCATCTAAAATTTTGTTAAATATTATATAAGTATGCATATAAAACTATTCGTACGATAACGTCTTTGGGATAAAGCAATTTACCGCGACTGAAACTTTTAATAAGGTTGAAATTTTCTTCGACAATGACTTCATCATTGAACAATGAACACATCATTACAGGCCCGGGAGAATATTTCAATCTGAATAATGTGACTTTACTAGTATCATTTATTTTGAGCCAGCCTTTAGGCAGTTGAAATGAGTTTGAAACATTAAGAAACTGTTCAAAATCATAATATGAAGATCTTTTTTCACAAGCTTCAAATTCGATCTTACTATTTCTAATTGCATTCGCAATACTTTCATATTCTAATTCGCGTAGTTTTTC
>JARQZK010005451.1:0-18885 GCA_030704885.1 Cynegetis impunctata | reverse complement strand
GCTTGCGCTCTGCATATCCCTGGTTGAAGATTCTTTGTTGATTTTAGCGAACATGATGACTCTGAACAACGACTGTGCTATGTGTAATACACTCAACGCTTATATACTTTCATACCCCC
Organism: Cynegetis impunctata; assembly: GCA_030704885.1. Taxonomy (NCBI): domain Eukaryota; kingdom Metazoa; phylum Arthropoda; class Insecta; order Coleoptera; family Coccinellidae; genus Cynegetis; species Cynegetis impunctata. Next base: position 18,766 of record JARQZK010005451.1, on the reverse strand, counting down.
ACACACAAATACACAAGTTCATCAAACGTTCAAGGTTACCTTCATCGGTTATCCATGGGGAATTCAACAAGTCTCGACACGAAAAATCGTGAGGGTCATTAATATTCAACAGCGTCTCTCTCGAATTTCAAAACTACCTTTTGCTTTTCAGATATGTAATTGTCTAGCTCATTTGCATTCGAAGCGTGAATATTTTTGAAATAACAACCTGCCCATTTAAGGAGTGCTGGCTTTGATATTTAAACGTGTCCAGCTTATTTTATATCAAGATCTTGTTATTGATGGGAATGGTACAAGTCGTGACCGGTGGATGTAATTATCTAGCTCATTTTGGATTCGAACCGAGAATATTCTTGCAATAACAACCAATCACTTTGACAGTTTTCACATATATCAACAATATTAATTGATACCACAACGATAAAAATGAAATCCGCTCGCAATAAAGTCACGATTTAGATACGATCGATTCCCATTAAGTCTAGACATCATGCATAAATAATTAGCATCAATTCGACTTACCAAAGCATCAGTTGGTATATATAAATATATATGTACTCTGCCTTATCAAACCAAACAATTGTTTTTTCAAATAAGTATATATTTCTAACGAGCATTTATTATGTTAATAAGATATATATATATATATATATATATATATATATATATATATATATATATATATATATATATATATATATATATATATATATATATATATATACACACACACACACACATCTTTCCACTAAAAAATATATTATTTATAAATATTTGTATTTACATGTATATCTTTTTAACCACCATATTATGCTGATAAGAAATACACTCATCTTCCACACAATTAACCAGAGAAGAAGAAGAAAAATACGCGGAGACCATACCACTCTTACTTACCATGATACAAAAGTGAGGTTAGGGACAAACACTGATTTGTAACAGCCATCTTTTGTCCTAGATTGATTGAAAGTGTACGTGTTTCGGAGTGCTCCTGAATATTCGCTTTTTAAAGTTAGATAACCTTGAAAAATTTAATTAAATTTGTCACTGACAAGTTTGTGAAACATTGGTTAAGAAAACAGACTAATAAAAGTTTTCAAATTTGCAAATTAAGAAATCTTGATTTGGATTTGATTTGCATTTTCTTCTTTCGGAATTGATAAATGAGAATGAAACACATGTTGGCGAGTGAGTAAACAGTGAGCAGCTGTGATACGAACATTTGTATTTTACAAGAGGTGGGAAAGAAGTGTAAATTGCGGGTGGCTTCGCGCAAGGAACGTTGCCAGGTCTGAAAAATATCCTTGAACATTGTAAACTTTCTCGACAAACTCGGAAAAAGTTTTATGAAACCGTCTCTCGATAATGGACGAGGGAACCCCTTCCAACATCACCATTAAACACCTATATGATGAAATATTAAAAAGCAGGAAGGAAGTGCAGAACTGTATTGAAGCAAGTGAGACGAGACTGATGCTGAAAATTGAGGATATAAAGGAAAATGTCAGAAAATTAGAACGCGAAAATCAAACGCTGAGAAATGAAATTGAAGAACTCAAAAAAAGTTCAAACAAAAATAATTTAATTGTTTTTGGCCTAAATATAGGAAGAAAAACCTCGTTAGTGGAAAGAATTTGCCAGGATTTGAAGGAACTGCTAGACGTAGACTTGGAGGAGACCGATTTTAATGATGTCTATCCTCTTGGGAAAAGAGAAAACTCTCCAATAAAAATAGAATTCATCTCAAACCTCACTAAGAAGTACGTCCTCCAGAATTGCCATAAACTCAAGGGTAAAAGGATATCTATAGCGCAAGACCTTACAAAACATCAAAGAGAGGATAACAAGGTACTGCGACAACATCTTAATCTTGCGAAGCAGGTGAAATCGAATGTGTGCTACATCAAGAACAATAAACTATACGTCAATAATATCGCATATGGTCCAGATGAGTTGAGAGCAGCTGAATCTACCAACACCCCTAACAAGTCGAACAGTGCTCCTCAGACACCCACCTCGAAGAAATTTTTGGATCAAACAAACCCAGATGTTTTTGATAGCCCGGCAGGCGGTTCAGGAAATAGGTCACCAATAAGAAATAGGTCCCCAGCAAGAAAAGACAGTTCTCAGGTAAATTCAAAAACATTTAATAGTGAAAAGTTAGTGAACACCAAAATCCAAGTCAAAGCTGGTACAATAGCTAGACCTGGAGAAAAACCCAGAACACGGTCCATAGTCAAACTTAATTAGTCTCTGATATAGCTATAAGTCTGTAATTTTGTGAGTTTAAGGATAAATGGATCAATATATACGAGATTTTGATGTGAGTTCAGTTGAAACGTTTACTGTGCTCAACGCTCAGGAGTGTAGGGAAGTATTGTCTGTGAATGATGATAGCATGAATTTCAAAATTCTCCATAATAATATTAGAAGCTTGAATAAAAATATAGATGAGTTCAGTATTTTTTTGAGGAACATAGAATCTGATTTTGACTGTATCGTACTCACTGAAACATGGGAAATACATTATCCGGAAATGTACAGCTTGAACGGATATGATTTAATATACAATGAAAGTAAATTTAATCAAAATGATGGAGTAGTCATTTATATCAAAAGTAGTCTATTATATACTTACGAAATTGTACCTTTTAGTAGCAATATCAAAATTGTTTGTGTAAATATCAAACTTAGTGAAGGGAGCAATATCTTTATCACGGCAGCATACAGGTCTCCAGCAACCGATGTGAATCAGTTTACTGGAGAACTTCAAACTCTTCTACACAACATAGAAAGAGAAAACGTAGAGTACAATATTTTTATTGGGGATATGAACATTAACATATTGAATGATGATGAGTCTACATTAGAATATTTAAATATACTGAACGAACATGGTTACGTATCCACAATCAACGAACCCACACGCCATCACACTTGTCTCGACCACATATTTATCAAGTCAAGAATGGACATTTTGGATCAAATAATTCCTCTAGTGATAAAAAGCGGTATTACAGACCACGATACAGTGATCTTACAATTAATTCTGAATTCTCCCAAGGAACTAGTAGAAGCAATTAGCTTTTCAAAATTCATAGATAATATAAAGGTTCAAAAAATCCTTAGCGATACAACATGGAATTCCGTCCTCAATGATCAGAATCCAGAGTCTGCAACCACAGAGCTTATCAGTATCATCTCCAAAGCCATTGAAAAATGTACTTTAGTAAAAAAAAAATACTAGAAAAAATCACAAGCTGGCCCCCTGGATTACCAATGGTCTAATGAAGTTAATTGATGAAAAGAACAGACTGCATCAAAATACACGCAAAAATCCTAATAATATTGAGATAAAAACAACGTATAAAAAGCTCCGAAACAGAGTGGTATCACTTATTGAAAAACAAAAATATAATTACTATAAGAACAAGATAGATTCGAGTGCATCAAGTTCGAAAAAACTATGGGAAATCATAAAAGAAATTAGTGAAACAAAGGCTAAAAAACATGAAATAATTTCGATAAGGAATGATGCAAATGAAGTATTAATTGATAAGGGCGATATAGCAGAACAATTCAATAAGATATTTGCTACAATTGGAAAAACATTGGCAAGTAAAATAAGACGAAATTCAAACTTCAAATTTCCCAAGTTCACAGCATTTCATTCATTTGTACTGCTACCAACAGATAGTACTGAAATCAAAAACGTCATAAAAGAATTGAAAAATAAAAAAACCGTTGGCATAGACGATATATCGGCCGAAACGCTAAAGGCAATTTCTTCCCACATTGTCCTGCCTCTTGAGCACATAATAAACAAATGCATGGAATTGGGAGTTTGGCCTTCTGCTCTGAAAAACACGATAGTTATTCCTGTATTTAAAAAAGGCGATAAGAACAATATAACTAACTATAGACCAATCTCATTGATAACACACATGTGTAAGATATTTGAGAAAATCATTAAAAATCGATTGAATTCATATATCTCCAAATATAAGTTACTCTCTGAGAAACAATTTGGTTTTCGAGAGAAAATGTCGACGCAAGATGCTATTATCGAACTCACAGATGATATTCATAATGCTCTTGATCAGAATATGCCATGTCTGTCGTTGTTCTTAGATTTATCAAAGGCCTTTGACACGGTAAGCCACGAACTACTACTGCAATCTTTGGAAGATATTGGGGTGCGGGGTATATGTCTTCAGTTATTTGAGAACTATCTCACAAATCGAAAACAATCTGTGAAACTGAATGATGTCATGAGCGAACCCAAAGCAATAGAATATGGAGTACCCAAGTACTGTACTGGGACCCATATTGTTCAATATTTATATTAATGGAATATTTTCCTTGCAAAGTCAAGCAAAAATCATTGGATTTGCAGATGACATGTCATTATTCTATAAGGCAAGTAACTGGATTGACCTCAAAACTAAAGTGGAACAGGATTTCGTTCAGGTCAAAAACTGGTTAGAATATAAGCTCCTGACAATAAATTATGAAAAAACCAATTACATACCCTTCTATACCAATAACAGATGTCTCCCATTATTCGATAGAATCGAAGTTACACTACAAAATGAGGTAATAATCATATTGCCTGAAACCAAAATTAAATATTTAGGTGTAATAATTGACCCATACTTGAGATGGGATTTGCATATAAAATATGTAGTAAGAAAACTGCAGACAATTTTGTTTAAATTCAAATTTTTGAAAAAATTAATACCTGTCCAACACCTGAAAATTCTCTATCATGCCCTTGTTGAGAGCCATCTACGGTACGGTATAATAGCTTGGGGAGGGGCATTGAAGACACACCTCAAATCCCTGGAAGTCATCCAGAGAAGATTTCTCAAACTGATATTTTCCAAAGACCCGAAATACCCATCAGATCAACTTTATGAGGAGGCTATGGTCTTTGACATGAGCCAACTGCACTTTTATAATGTAGTTACTAAATATCATCAGACGAAACACTCCGCTCAACTGCCATTACACACTTATAATACGCGCCAAAGAAACCATTACGTATTACCTTATATGTCGAAGTCTCTTGGCCAAAGATCGTACACATACATTGGACCAAAATTGTATAATAAACTTCCTGAGACGATCCAGGATATCCCAAGTCTGTTCTCATTCAAAAAAAGATTGAAAACGTACCTCAAAGAAAACCAATTAAAGTGACAAATTGTGATTAAATAATTATTTATGGGAGTTTTACATTGTATAATTTATGTTTTGATTTTGTGTTTGCAGATGGTGTTTTCCTCTGTGGATAACATTTTGCGTTGCTGTGCGTTGATAGTGCTTTTGTTGATTCTTTTCCTATTGTAAAATTTATATAATATTTTTGCGAAACAAGTGCTTTGCACTTATCGCTAAACTGCTTTGTTCGCCCCCACCATGTAATAATCCTGTTATTTATATTTGTAATGTTTGTTGTGTGCGAATAAAGTTATTATTATTATTATTATTTTATATCTACTCCTGTCAAATCTGCCCCAGAATTTGCGAGTAGGGTTGCAGAAGAACGCCTGAAACTGTGCCCTGTATATTGTTCAGCATCAGAAAGGCCCAAATACTTTACAATAGAAGCGGGCATTTTCGAAAATGTATTCACACCTACAGGCTGGACAGTACTTTTTTCATTTTTATAATTTAGAAATAGTCGCTTGTGATCAACTGTGCTTGACCTCATGTTCCTATACTCGCGGAATATATCGAGTGGAGCAACCTTATTACTACCATTGACCACAGTGAACACTCTTTTCTTATACGTTTTCGTATCTGGAATCTGAATAACCAATACGCTGCCCCGATCTTCCACGTCATCTACGGTCATAGTCACCAGCTCGCCGATTCTACACCCTCCAGCAACACCCATAATAAAAACTACCTTTATCAATAAATATTGCTCATCAGGAGCGGCATCTAAAAAGTATTCTAACTCCTCTCTTGTGAATACCTTCGACTTCTTTGCTACGTATCCCCTGGAATGTTGCTTCAAAAAGGCGGTGACTTGGTAAAATCTGCCGATGTCTATTTTTTCTTTCAGAGCCAACATTTTTTTAAGTTGCGAATATGGCCATAAAGACGACGACTTAACTTTCTTGGATCGTTCGGAAATATACGCCAAAATGATTTTTTCGTTGACACCTTTGGCTTTCTTATTATTTCTCCAGGTACAAAATGCCGTATATTCCTTTTCGTACAATATTTTTGATTTCAATGGAATTACTGCTTCTGCTGCCTCATTTGCTTCTTCTATAATGCACTCAGGAACTACAACCTCGTCGTCACCGCTCAACATCTTTTCGAAACAAAAATTCTTTTACGGTTCTATAATTTTCATTGACACTTGCAAACAATTAATTACATAGTGCCCTAGCAACCATCGATCGAAGGGAAATCTCGTTATGAATTTATACCTATATTTCCTCTAAAAAGTATTCATTATTTGAATTTTCATCAAAAAACTCTTTTAAAACTTCTGGTTGTGGTTCATGATCCATATTAATGTCAATAGGAAATATATTCATTTCATTTTTCATCTGAAAATTGTGACAACGAGTACAAAGTTTGTCTTTTTCAATATGTGAATCAAACCAACGACGATGGCATAAATTGCAGTGTTCGAGTTCCAATTTTTCCTGGACAGTTTCGAAATTAACTAAAAAGATTTAGCATTTTCACAAAAAGAATCTGATACCAAGCCTCGAGCTCTTTTCTGACTATCTCTTACATTATTCATTAAAGAACGGCTTGATTCGCGTTCTTTACGCCCAGTTAAAAGTAAAAAATCATATATATTCCTGAAGTGTTTTCAACAAGTTACGTTTATATTATTTGGGTTCAGACACATAACTCTTTAGTTTCCTAGCAAATGGCGTTAGTAGAAATGATCATCATCAGTGACACATCATCAGTGACAAATGGCTGATTGATTCTATATATTCCAACATATGGCGATAGCAGTCCAATAACATTTCAGTTGATACGAGTTGTTCTATATTGGATGGATTTGTCCGTGACTTCGAGATAATAGATTTTTAAATATCAATGAGAAACAATTTACTTTGTTTTTTATCACTATTTTGATTAAATTGTGTGAGACTACAGTTTCGTAATAGTAACACTTTTTCAAGTGAATGAACATTTTTGCATTGTACAGTGTTAGTAATATTAGGTAGGTAGGTATACAAAGGAAGGGGGGTGAAAGATTATAATTGCTGGAAATTTCAAATTTTAACCTACGTAAATGAAGGTCTTGCTAACAACATAAACTTATTCTAGAAGACGTCGAATAATGGAGAATTCCCTACATCTATTTGGTCATTAAACAGATTGACTGAGTTATTTTTATTATATTTATATATTTCTATGAATTCTAAAGTACTTAGCTTCTTACTTTTCGGATCTGTATGTAAAATTTTTATTTTATTATTATTTTTGTCTGGAAATGTGTGATCTATATCTAGGAAGTGTTTCGCAAAATTCGAATTTCCTTTATTCAATCTGAAAGAATGTTGCCGTCTGCCTGTTTGTAATGAACCATTTCAGAATCCGGTTACCTTTTATATGCTGAATTCTAATTAGTAGCACATTTCCATCGAGCTTATCTGCCAATTTAATTTGTTCACTTGATAGCACATTTTCTTAATCTTCGCACATCACGGGTTTAAGACACAATTTCTTCAACAGACAGTAAAATTAGGAATATAATTGTGCATTCATTTAGTTATAAAATTAGAACTGTAGTCGGATTATTATGGAATTCTATAAACTCGTGACTCTGGCAATGAGGCGTTGGTGAAAACAATGATTTTCCCATAATACTGATTGAATGTGATTCTACAGGAACCCCGCCTGGTTAGAGATTTGCGTTTGAATTGATTGCCGATAGCGACTTTTCGTCAAATACCTCCAATAGATTCTACAGTGGAAGAAGAGTATAGGTAGTATACAACCTTTATAGAAGCCAATACAATACTTAACTGAGTTACAAGTAGGAATTTCCGTACAATAGTTCGTACAACACCTTTGGGGAATGCCAGTACATAGGTGAGTTACAAGTAGGAGTTTCCGTATAAGCCAGTACATATCATAGTTCGAGTAGGAGTTCACGTATAACACCTTTGATGAAATGCAATAAATAGAGACGATTAGTTATAGGTAGTTAGGGGAGCCCAAGCGGGGATTTTGGAATTTCCTCAAGCGCCGTAGAATAACATATGGGGGAAACCTTGCACCCTGTTTAGTACCCCCTTCACACATGAACCCTGAATATGGGGGCGTTCGTCTAGGGCAGCCGATCAGATTAGTAAAAAAAATCGATCGTTAGAAAAACTCGAGCGAGTCAGATTAAGTCAAGGTGAGTTAATTACATACAGAAGAGTATGCATTCCATTAATCTGACGATTTGCGCTTGACATAAAGAAATAGTAGACTCACAAAGTTGCAAAAAGAAAACGTGAACTTGACATTCACGAGCACGGTTAATTTTTTTTTATTTTGAAGGAAATGTCACGATTTTTTTTGCATTTTCGAATATCGGCCATGAGTTTTGGTCGTGTCCAAATCGTCAGTCTTTTGAATAGGAGCTCCTTTAAGGATTACTTAACAACCCTTTTCAATATCTGACGCGTTCGAATAATTTTTTTTTCAATATACAACCCCTACATACGGCCACCCCACCATGCAAACCGGCAGATTAACCTACCTTCGTTATCAGCGGCATGTGGCGTATATAAACTATTAATACCTGACCATGGTCAATTTAATATACTACATAAAGTGAACAAGAAAAATCTTTCATAAATGAAAAAAAAATTATCAAACAACTTTCTTGGATCTCGCAAAAGCATTCGATGCGGTGAATCATGATATACTCTTGGAAAAATTGAATGGTTATGGTGTCGGGAATTGCTTCAAAATTATTTGAAAGTTATCTTTTTGATAGACAGCAAACCGTTAAATTGGGTGATTTTTGTAGCAGTTCTATGTTAATTACTCATGGGGTACTTTAGGGCACTATTCTCGGGCCATTGTTATTATTCTGTATATCGATGATTTGCTGCATCGGTTGCCATCTGGATTTATAGTATCATATGCTGACGATACTTTTATTTTATGCAACGACGATTCATGGTATAAGGTGGAAAAAAAATGAATAATTCTCTTAACATTGTCGGCACATGGTTGGCTTTAAATCAGTTTATATAGCGTACTGTGATAGTGTCCCTGATGTATTGGACATAAAAATCAATAACCATATAATAAAAAGAGTTGACAGTTGCAAGTACCTGGGGGTATATATTGATTTTAAAGTTAGGTGGGACGTACACATTGAATATATTATTAAAAAGACTAAGTATTTACTATTCATAGTAGATATGCTATGTAGGTTCTGCACCGGAAGTCGGCCATTTTGTGGCGGGAAATTCAAACAGTAATGCCATTATAATAAGGCGGACCACAGTATTATCGTAATTCAGAACCTGGCCAACAGAGGGCGTTTCAAGATGACAGATGACTATATTCTCATCATTCAGAATCTCGCCAGCAGAGGGCGTTGCAATCGCATTCAAAATTTGATGTTCGACGTATGACAGCTCTATGTTCTATGATTCAAGATGACATTTGACAGTAACGAATGACAGATGGGATGACGTATGACAGTTCTATGCTCTAAGATATCTATGATTCAAGATGACATTTGACAGTAACGAATGACAGATGGGATGACGTATGACAGTTCTATGCTCTAAGATATCTATGATTCAAGATTACATTTGACAGTTACGAATGACAGATGGGAACACGTGTAACAGTTCTATGCTCTAAGATATCTATGATTCAAGAAAACATTTAACAGTTACGAATGACAGATGGGATGACGTATGACAGATCTATGCTCTGGGATATTCATGATTCAAGATGACCTTTGAAGTTTCGAATGACAGATGTATGACGTACGACAGATCTATGACGGCTATTCTACTAATTCGTTCCTATAGGAGCATTTCGCATAGGAAAGTTTTTCCACTCCGCTACCAATTCCTCCCGCAAGAGATCGGTTACACGGATCAGTATTCTACAATGCCATAGGAATGGATTCCGGCACACGACTTTTTCCCACCTTTTCCCACAGCGTTGCCGATGATTCATTTTATCACTCGTCCAGTGAGATGACGAGAATTTAAATTCTTGAATCTGCGATATCTATGTCTATGATACGGGTTGTTTACAAATACAATACATGTGGTCACTTACTCACTTTGTAGTTAAAGGTTTGTACTAGCAATGACTTCAAGAACAGGAAATATGGGTGTAGCGCAAAGAGAAGAATTAAATAGATTCATGTGGGAAAATCCCAAGTTAACAGTGGGAAAATTTTCTACTAATTTCACCATCCAAGATGGACAAAATTTGTGGAAAAATTGCACCTGCTAACATATGCTTGGCTAACAGCAGTATACACATTAGAGCCAGTAATTTCCTGGTGACTCCCTTGAGCGGAGAAACGAAGAGCCACTAGAACTTAGATAAATGGCATAAGTTACCAAAATACCATACATCAAATATTTATACATATTATGTAAAAATACTTATCGCATACTTTTCTTTCAACTGTTAAGCCATCACTTATTCTAGGCTGCTCCATTAATGGAGAAATCAAATCAATTAGGTACCTTACTAAATCTTTACTTAATCGAAAAACTCTAGTAAACTAAACATCATTCATTTCGAAAGGATTATTCCAATTGAATGTTCTACGTGGCAGAGGTTCAGCTTCATTTTCTAAATCTTCTTGAAGAAAAAACAAGTCTATAGGATCGTGAGGATTCATTCAAAATACTCTTACAACGCGAAGAACGAACTAAAAAAATATAAATAATCAACGTTTGGGAATAATATTTGGCATAACCTAAGAAACGTCAATGAACAAAATCAACTCAGCTGATTGCTCTGTTGCCGGGTCGAAAACACTTGCAAATGCTCAATTTCAACATCGCAAATAGGATACATTAATATGCACCCAATGCCGACCAATGAAAGGCAGCAGGGCGGGGTCTATTTGGCGCCAAATCGATTTCAAAAAGTTCCGACCTGATATACGCAATAACATTCCGTTTATGTTTATGATCTAAAAAATCATTGTTATTCGAAATTTCCAGTCATTAGTATGCTGATGTTCATACTACCGTTTTTAATTGTGGACTACGAAGTTTTCATTACGACAACCAATAAATTTGAATGAAAAAAGGAATATTTTCTGGTTTAATTGAAAGAATCCGCTTATAGTTATCTAAAAATTCCTTTCAACATAACTTATCATAGATTAACTAAAATCTCTGTTGTATGTTCCTTATGGCTTTAATTTGACAATTATTATGAGTTAAAATATTCTTCAATATCAGCAACTTAACGATATATCATAATTTTAAGCTTAGACTAGTCTAAGATTTTAAGTTTTTGGGACATATCATTTATAATGATAGCAGCGATGTAGGAATGTATGTCTAAACATAACTTTGTTCAATAAAATATGCATGAGAATATATTTATGTACTATAAGCTTTTCCTCCAATATTGTTTTTTTCATTTCAAATGAAGCACTGGAGGTACTACTTACTTTTGTCAAGGAGCTAGGAGTAGGAAAGTCATACACAGTGATTTTATTTTTTGGAATTCTTTAATGACAAAGATTAACCAAACGACAAAATAAGATACAGAAAAATTTTATAGATGTAATAAGGTTTAATTTAAAAATACAATTTCTAAGAAACAGAATTCTGAATTATTAGATCAAGAGCATGCTTCAAAAGATGTGAATTCTAATTCTAAAAACAGTTATATGGGCATAAGTAATTTTATTTTAAATATCAGGCTCCCTACACCCCTACACCTGAACCAGAATGTAATATTTCAACTACAAATATCACATTATTCCTCACCATTTTCAATAACAACAAAATTTTACAATATGTAAACAATATCAATGCATATTCAAAACCTTAGCTATACAATTATTATTATTCTTCAAAAATACCTTCCAAATACATTAAAAGACAGTCTAGACTATCCAACGCTAATACAATTATTATTATATACCAACACCTTTTAAATACCTATATAGACAATCTAACCTAGCCTAAGCTACATGCAATTTTCATTCTTCACTATCACCTTTTACATACACTCTTGGCTGGCCAATTCAGTGGTTCGAACAGTAACAGTAGGTTGCTGATTTGATACCTGCCTTAGTCTGGGAATACTTGCATCTGTGCGAGGAAAAATAATTGTCAATAATTAAATGCATCACAATAGCTGTGCCTATAGAGATAGAGAAAAAAATACATAGATCATAGTTGAGTTACCTTGACAGCTATAAACAAAGCTAAAAACGCAATTAATTCTTATTGGGGAAATACGTTTGTTTTTCAACTTTCCTCTTCTTACAAATATGCTCATTATCTTCTAATATTGTACTCTTTATTTTCCTTACTTCTGACAAAAAATTTTCCAAATGTTTACCACTTATTGTGGGTTGATGAATCCACTTATTTCTTCTATGGCAACCTGAAAATTTAATTATTATCACTAATGCAAACTTAACAAATTTTATTGATAAAGACCTTTCTTTTTACTTCATCACCTACATCTTTATCTTTCATAGATGGATCATTTTGTACTTCCTGTATGAAATTGTTAAGTTCATCTTGGTAACGTAGCTTACTTCCTGAAGGCTCATTCATTATCAAATTATCACAGTCATTCTCCGAACTTTGACAACCTACAACAAACTCGCTTCCTCCCTCAAGCAGAGATACAGCATGTATATGTTTACACAATACTTTTTTGACAGCATTTTCTGGACACTCACATTCATATCTGTGTATGCATACCTTACATGAATCACAAAATCCAGCTCAGCAATCGGTATCGCAGATATCTTTGCAACTTACCCTATAAAATTTATTACAAACTGAACTAGAGGGGACAATAAAATTATCAAATCCATGAGTCTTTATATCGCTGATATTCATTTGTTCAGCTTTCTTGTGTGCTTCCACTGCAACCTTATGCTGGTAGTTATTTGCATTCAGTCTCTCTTCATTGATTATCTTTCTCCACATTTTTTCTTCCACCAGTTCATCCAATAGATCCAATAATTGTTCAACCCTAGAATAGAGTATTGATGTAATTTTTTTTATTCATTCATTCATTGTAATATACCTACCTAAGATTACGTTTTCCTCCCATTTTATTATATTTTAGAACTTTATTTAAACTTTCTATGGCCATATTAGTGTTAATTCCAGCATTTAATCTGTAACAGTGTGCCCACATCATAATTCGTTCTTCACTCTGGAAATAGTAACTGAAAACAAAAAATTCACTTTCTAATTCATACTTTATGTATGGTTCTTTACGTTTGTAAATATTTTAGAAATTCATTTTCTCCTTCCTTTTCCAAAGAAGTCAAATAATGCTCCTTGAATTCTATGAATTTGTTCGGATCTGTTTCCTTAAGAATTTTTCTCATTTCTTTCTTCATTTCTTTCCTCATTTCTGAATTCTTAATTTTCGCTCTTCCTTGTATATTCCAATTTTTTATCACATGCCATGTACACAACAGTCTCCTCGGTTTTTGATCTGAATGCATTACTTTGACCCATGCGTTATAATATTTAGGGTCATCATCACTCATGAAAAATTTTGATTCAATTATTCCACCTAATCTTGCCTTGAGAGCTGAAAAAAAGTGTTCTTGGATCGTCTGATCCAATCTATTAAAGAGAAAGAATGCTACAGGAAAACCCATATTATTCTCATCTTTCACCAAAACTATGGTCAGGTCCCAATTATTTCTATTTGTTCCATGCGTCCCATCTACACATATTACATTTTTGAAGTCCTTAAGTTTTTTCTCCATTATTCCATTCATAAACCCTAATGCGAAGTCTTCGTCCCTCAACCCAGGGTAAGGTTCACCTAAAATTATTCAAGACTACTTCCACCACCATGCACAATTATTCTAAGCAATAACACAAACTAAACATTACACCCAAGGATAGTTACACACAATTTCAACTTACCAATTTTTTTGAAAAAAAATGCATAATGTTTTCCCTGCTGGTTCCATTCTTCAACTTTCAAAGCTGTCGCTACCATATCATTAGCATGCCTGCTTTTATTCACATTATATTTTCTCATCAAATATGCTAAATCTCCTCTTGTTATAATATTGAATCTTTCCAATTTTTCATTCTGAACTTTCCTAGCATCTTGAAGTATTCTCTCTGTTGATATTCCAGCAGACAATTTTTCAACTAGAAGGTTTTGTTGAGATTTTGATAGTCTTTTTGTTCTTAGTTCATCGTCATGCCCCACATGTGTTTCAACAAATGCTACAGAATATAGGCCTAAATAGAATGAAATCAATTAATTGTTAAATGTTATTGATATACTGATGCTTACCATCTGTTGATATTTTTACTGTTATTCTTGAAGGACATATTCCTTGAATACGAATACTGCCTCTAACCTTTGTCATTCGTCTCTCACAAACTCTTTTGTATCCTGAAATTGAGAAGTGTTGAACATTGTGGGATTTTCAAAAAAAAATTATACCTACCTCTATAATCACTTCTATTGCAATTATAGTATAAAATTGTATCTCGTTTCTCTCTTTTATTAGACCTTATAGAAACATAATCCACTTCTCTGTTTTCCTGTCTTCTCCAAGCCTCAAACTCTTCGCCACTCCTAAAAATACAAGTACTTTTTTTGATAAATACATTATGAATATGTCTTAAATGGTCATCATAGTTCTTATAACTGGAAAATTTGTCTCTATTCTCAACAGGGCAAAGACAACACAATATATATTGATTCTTGTCCTTTGGAATGTTCTCAGACACACTGGTGAACTCCTTTTGGCATATTCCCCAAATGAGTGGATTCGTTCTGCAAAAAAGTTTAACATTTGCTGAAAACTGCTACATAATATTGCTATACATTTATTTGAGAAATATTGCTATAAATATAAAAAATATTGCTATATTAAAAACTTACCCCACGGATTCCATAATTTACTAAAATTAATTGGAATAGTGAACTATCGTTAGCTGAAATCGATAAATAAAATAGCAATTAAAACTGCTCTTTTAGAATTTTGGGATAAATAAAATAGCAATTAAAACTGCTCTTTTAGAATTTTGGCTAATAGTTTGCGATGTAATTCCTCAAAAAAATCACAGCACAGCTCTCAGACAAAGTTTTATGTTTTATCATAAACATAAATGAGAATCGCGCCAAAATTGAGTCAACCGTCCAACGAATTAACTCGATATTACCCGAAAGCCTATAGTTGTGATTGGTCGGCATTGGGTGCATATTAATGTATCCTATCGCAAATCACATAATCCGACCGCCCGAAGTATTTTCTCCTGCCCTACACCCAGGAGAGACGAATGGCTCATCGCAGGAATCGCTACGAGCAACAAAGCGTGCATATGGATCCATGACGTCATAACCGTCATGTGACATTCAAAGCGGTTCATTTGAAAATTTACTGCTTCGACTTTCGATTTTTTAAATAAAAAAATAAAAGGCCACAAAGTGAGGCGGCCATTCGTTAATTACTCAAAATAAAAATACCAAAATTTGTATTATATACAAAAAATATGATACTTTTAGGAACAAAAGGAAATGATAAATTAATTATATAATAATATAAGAATATAAGAAAATGAGAAATTTAAAATAATTTCTTCAATAAGTTGGAAAACTATCTAGTAACATGAGATTTTGAAAAATAATACAAATTTTATAGATTTATATTTCATTTATTTATGAATTAAATTAACAAATTCCTTAAATATAAATGAACTTTCACTAAAACCTTACATGTAAGTATGATCAACACCTGTTTGGATATTAGTAATAGCTACAGTGGGTTCTAACAATAAAAGATGTATCATTTAGATTCGAATGGTAATGGATGCGGAATATTTTGACTTCCCTTTTTACATTTTTTAGGAAAAATCCTAGCTTGTGGTTCTATTTTTTGTTTTACATGAACATTTTCTTTGATCAAGTTCACAATAACCTGGTCCAACTTTTTCAAAACCTGAGTAGAGTTACTCTCTGATAAATCAAACTTATGATTGAAACCAAGAATAACCTCTATTTTCGATTTAAGTAAATCTCTATTATTTTCGAAACTTGAAGTCCAAACTTGACTCTTTTGAATATTCTTTAAAGCACTACAAGACAGAACTGGATGAGAAACAGTTACACTTGCAGTTACAACACTAACACCATCATTTACACATTCAGGAATAGAATCCATCAGGCATGCATGTATATGTTTACAAATATCACAGTTAATAACGCTGTCCAAACAGCTACATTCAAAGTTATGTAAGTAAACAAATTTTACAATTGAAACATCTTAGCTGACATTCGTCATTACATATATTTGAAAGTTTTTCAACAATATAAGTATATTCAATATCTGTAGATGAAATAACAATCCACTGATTTAAAGTGTTTTGCTTAATCATATTTTTTGGAATACTTTCTCCCCGTTTATGGCTATCCCTTATTTTTCAAATGTATTTCAGTTTCCGTTTGGATGCAAACTTTTCTTTACATAAACCTTCATAGTTACACTCATATACTAAGTACCTCCTTATAAAAATATGATGCAGTATCCTATTATGCTTATTCAAAGCTTTGTGGAATGAGTAAATTCTGTTGCATGCAATGCATTCAAACATTATTGCAATTTTACACACATATACGTGCACAAAACGTGAAGATGAAAACCAAGAGCATGAAAAACAACTTTTTTCTGTTATGATTATAAACCTCGTTAAGAACGGTTTATAAAATTTATACTGTTAAAATTCTGTGAAAACCAACTAGGAAAACATGACATTATAAAAAGTAAACAAAACATAAATGTGGGGTTAGGTTGTTAATAATGACGTCATGGATCCATATGCAGGAATTCGGAATGGTACTGATTCCTGCGAAGAGTCATTCGTCAGGAGAGTGACCTTCGGCTGGGAACGAGTCGGAACGTGCGGTCGAAAGTTTAGTAGAATAGCAAAATTCGTTTGACAGCCGAAAATCTCTGTCTCGACCGGTCGAGTCGACCGCACGAAATTAGTAGAATAGGTATCTATGTTTTAAATCCAAGATGGCTATGAGAATAAGCATAGGATTCCTCTGGAGTCTTTATGGGGGTCTAGAGAACTGAAATTGTGAATGGGGGCCTCCAGGTGTCTTCGGGCAGACTTAGAGGACTGAGTTCGATATATAGAAATATATGGAGTCTTCAGGGGGCTCTTATACAAATATTAATGTTATTTAACCTTACTTTTCGTTAGCTGACTTACAGATCACGGTTCAGGAATCCCTTGGAACCTTCTCAACAGAGGGCAATCGTATTCAATATTTGACGTATGACAGATCTATGGTTTAAATCAAAGATGGAGGATCTATGGTCTTTCCTCTTTCAAATCCAATTTGGTGTATAACAGGTGACGTCACGTATCAAGTTGATTTTAAAAAAATTCAAAATTGAAATAATCGAGCTCGGGGTTTGAACCTCAATATTAGAAGTCCAACATTATCATGCTTTAAAAAAAAAATCATTCTGAAGAAATCCACATGTAGAATTGAACCTGTCATATTAGGAGTCCATGGCTCTACCAAGTTAAAAAAAAAATTTCAAATTAAAAAATCCAACGCGAGGATCGAACCTATATATCAGAAGTCCAACACCACCAAGCTTAAAAAAAATTTTCAAATTAAAAAGTCCAGCGCGAGGATCGAACCTATATATCAGAAGTCCAACACCACCAAGCTTGAAAAAAAAATTTCAAATTAAAAATTCAATGCGAGGATCGAACCTCTATATCAGAAGTCCAACACTATCAAGCTTAACAAAAAAAAATTCATACTGAAGAATTCCACATGTAGAATTGAACCCAATATATCTATATTAGGAGTTCAACACTATGCTCACTGCTCTTAAAAAAAAAATTTCAAACTAAAAAATCTGTTGGCTATTATAATTACATTTAATTTTAAGGGCTACAGAGAACCAACAATATGATATCATCGAAGTATGAGATTTTATTAGAGTTCGGTTTATACATTTTTCAATCGGTGAATATTATAAGCGAAATCGTGCAAGAAACATTTCTTGGAATGTGAGTCTTTTCGAATATATGGTTCATTTCATGAATTCGTTTGAAATCTGTAATACTAGTAAGGATATATTTAAAAGAGTCTCGCATAATTATTGCGACAATATCTCAAATTTCCTGTTATGAATAATTTATGTAGAATGTACGTGTCAGGCAATATTGTTTCTATCATTTCTGTATTAAATAATTTATAAATGTACAGAGGCGTACCAGACTTAATTTTTTTTCAATTGTCGGATTACATATATAGTTCGAATTGAATTACCTCATTTCATTATCATGTTAACTTTTGTAGGTGACGGAATTTTCAACACACTAATAAATAAATTGCCGATTGACTTACATTTACCCGGTTATTCGTATTGTGGACCTGGTACCAAGTTAGAAGAACGTCTTCGTAGAGGTGATCCGGGGATTGATAAACTCGACGAAGCTTGTAAAGAACACGACATTTCCTACTCGAAAAGCAAAAATCTATCTGTTAGACATAAAGCTGATCAAATTATCGAAGATAAAGC
>JARQZK010005450.1:17500-18996 GCA_030704885.1 Cynegetis impunctata | reverse complement strand
GTTTTCATTTGCTTCAAGTATCTGGAATACTATACGTGCGAAAAGGTAAATTTTTGTGAAAACAACAAACTTAGCGCTGCGAAAATTGAATGCAAAGTTATTTATTTGAATTAACTACGTTTGTTATCACAAAAATTCTTTGAAAAATATAAAACTGCAATTGCAATTTCGGTCACTAGACCATCATCGGGCAGATTGAGTTAAGAACTGAATACAGAATTAAGTATAGATTTGTGCTTACGGGTATAAGCAGACAAGAGGAACACATTTCAAGAAAGGCTAATCGAAGTAGATTTCGCAAATTGGTAAAATGAAATGTTCTTAGAAAATAATTATTGTTTGAATACACTTAATATAGGAGAATATATCAAGTCAATCTGGTCGTTCAGCAAGATATATTTTGTATTATAATTGAGTTTAAAAATTTCAAAGTAAATTACTTTGGTTCCTTTTGGTAATTTGTGCTAAATTTGAAAGTTATCTATTTGTGGAAATGGGTGGTGGTTTTCACGGCAATGATTTGAAAACGTTGAATCCGTTTTATTTTTCAAAAAATATTGTTGGTGTTCTTTAAATCTTGTCTTGAACGATCGACCAGTCTGCCCTATATACACTCCTTTATATACAAGACAAATCAACTTCTAAACTAAGTAAATCCAAGTTTTGTTTTTGTTCATCATGTTAAATTATCACGTAGTAACGACGGATTCCATCAGCTATTAATTTAACATATATCTTCAAGCCATTTTCAGATAATTTATATAATGTATAACAAAATGTATTTCCGGCAACCAATATCCTGTTGCAGTTCACACATACTACAAACATTCATCTCCTTCATATTTTCATCATAAATCGTAGACAAATAATGAAAAATTCGATGATGTTATTGACTATCGACAATTGCTGGCGAATTATTGCCATAATTCAAAATTCATCGCTTGAATAAACAAATATAAATTAGCTCCAATCACTTATTATGAACGCTGGTCGTAAATCTCAAACAATACCAATATTACAATGTACTCATTGCTTCGAGCTCAGCTTATCTGTCCTACATCGGTTCTTGCACGACTCGGGCATGTCCTATTCGTCCGCATGCCGTCTTTACCTCGCCGAGGATACGACGAATGGCCACAATTACGCAAAATGAAATTGCACGTATCAGCACTCATTATTTCTGCAATTATTCATTTATCTCCTGAAAAGGATGTTTTATAATCTTGTTTGATAGTACGAGAAAGACATCTATAAAACATGGAACTATTTTAAACCAGTTGAACTTCCAGATGGGTATTTGGTGAATTTTTGTCATAATACTTATTTCCATAAAATACATACTGAATAAAGTTTAAACTTTGAAATAAAACACACTTGGCTTAAGTTTCACTATATAAAAATTATTTAGATACCTACTGTATTTAGCAATAATGAATAGTCGACATGTTTCGAGTTATGAACTCGTTATCAAGACTGACTACAGGTGAATATTACAT
>JARQZK010005450.1:0-7500 GCA_030704885.1 Cynegetis impunctata | reverse complement strand
ATATGAAATGTCCATCTCATAATTATATTTTTAGGCTGTTATCGTAGCCAACTGCGATCAATATTACTGACCCATATTTTAAAAAATTCTATTAGGGATTTTTTTCTCAAAAAATAATGATGGATCATAAATCAGTATCACTTGAAACATACCTGCACCAATTTTTGTCATCATAGTATACAGGGTATCCGAAAAACGAATAATTATTTTTCTTGAATGTCTTGAAAAAATTTACTATTGTAGTATTTTTTGGAATAAGCAATTGTGGTTTCTCATTAAAGATTACTTTATACATATCTGTACCGAAATTCCTGATTTTGATTTCTAATTCTCCTGAAGATGGCTTCGCAAAAGGAGCCGAAACGGCGAGATTTTTCGAATCTTTTACGCGGTTCATTCCGTGAACCAAGTTTTTCAAATACTTCCGACCGTGGAAATCTTTCTGAACATATATATATATATATATATATATATATATATATATATATATATATATATATATATATATATATATATATATATATATATATATATATATATATATATATATATATATATATATATATATATATATATATATATATATATATGTATATATATATATATATATATATATATATATATATATATATATATATACCTATAGGTATATAGAGTAAATTGGGTGAATATGCCGCGCTGGGTAATACGCCGCAGTTTGATATTTTAGTTCCAAATCAACATTTGGCAATAATATCCCTTCAGCCATATTAGTGCCAGATAGGAAACACGCGTGAATCATTCACAAATCCAATATATCAGTTTGTTAGTGATCAAAAATCTCCAAAATGTGATTGGCTGCAATGTGTGAAGTGTAATCATTTGGTTCACGAGATATGTACTCCATCAAACATATATTGTGCAGATTATGTTCCAGATCTAGTACATACTAAGTACCTTTATAGCTCTGAAGACATAAGATATAATGATATCTATATGTTATGTTGTAAGAAAGAAAGGTTTTCTAAAATTTCGTATAATTGTTTATTTCCTAAGAGAATAGCATGTTACCATATTAACTATCGTATTAACTATTACCCATGATGGGGTAAAATGGCAACAGTCTATCTTTGTGCATTTTAACTTACATTCTTTTGCTGTGTGGGAATATGGCAACCAATGACTCTGGACGGATACATATATTGCGTCTTTCATCTAGTTGGTTATTAGAATGTGAGCATTTCAATTTTATGTTGCCATATTACCTGACATTACTCTATTCATATTGTGAACCTTCCAGATTTATGTATAATTTTTATTCGCCTGAAACAGCCTGTACAGTTATAACGCATAAAAATTCTATACACTTAGGTATTTTAAATCATCCAGGTCCTTGACGTCCCGACCAGAGAACCACCTCAAAAGCAGGTGACGGGATCATGGAAGCAGTGACATTAAATAAGCGGCCCTGGGGCTGTACGAGTACACAAGTGCTATCCAGATAACCTCTGTACTATGTTGCGACTCGGTCTTACATATAAAGCGTGAAGATCTTGTCACAAATACTAACGTAATTCTTTATTGCATCTTCAATTTTAACAGTAAAATCATACGTAAAGTCGTGCAGTCCAACTCTACCTTTACTTAGAGATTGAAATCAATTTTGGGGAGTTTAAGTGAAAATATGAAAAGTAAATTGTTAATTTGAAGGTATAAATTTAATGAATTACATTTATCTTCATTACTTTTTCAATATCCACATAAATTATCTATATAAATCCAAATAACTATACGCAGGAAAATTTTTATGATTTGTGCATTCATTTGACTCTTAATTTAAGTTTTATTGAATAACTTTCGGTTGATCTCATTAAATTATCTAGATAGGAAACAAACTAACTATTTTTATTAAAGGGGTTGACTTTGCCGAAAATGAACATAAATAAATTTTTTTAAATCTGGCATTCAAAAGTAATCAAGCTTTTCATTGAAATATATTCTTATATATTATGTAAATATATATATATATATATATATATATATATATATATATATATATATATATATATATATATATATATATATATATATATATATATATATATATATATATATATATATATATATATATATATCGATCGATATAGAACAAAATACGGATCAGAAAATTTTGAAAATTCAGATGATGACTAATGTCGGTGTGGCTAATCTAACCAAAATAGTTACAAGCAGCTGGCACTTCCGCTCATACCGGAAGTCGATACCAACTTGCTTATTTCAAATGGAACGCATATAAATTTTAGGGTTTTCGAAAAGAGTATAAAATTCTGAGTCGAAAATGTAGAGAATACCCTATGCCTAAACCTAGCCATTTCAGAGATATTTGGCATTTTATAGAAAATTTGACAGGTGCAACGGTTTACAAGAACCGGTATAACGTCACATGAAAAGAACACAAGAAGAACTACGTTCTGCAACTGAAATTAAGTCAATAATATCATACCAAGTGTTCCGTTTTTCGTGTTACATTTCGTCAACTTCAAACCGCGAAAACTTGTTCAGGTCAAAAGGAACACCCTGTATTTTTTTACATCAAGTTGTGTAAAATTGAATTGCCTTTTTCTGATAGTAGCATTGTGGGGGTTAAGGTTACAACTTTTTGAATTATTTGTGATTTTATAAGAAATTCATGAATTATTGTAATCATTTTATCAAAATAGCTGTGATTAGAAACAATCAGTCATTATCTCATGTGAAAAAACGCCAGCAGGTTTAAATTATACCCACGAAGACTTAAATTTGCTTATCGTTTATCAAGCTGAAATATATATATATATATATATATATATATATATATATATATATAAATATATATATATATATATATATATATATATATATATATATATATATATATATATATATATATATATATATATATATATATATATATATATAGGGTAAAACTAGGTAATACGCCTCAGTTGACAAAACGCCCCACTCGTCTAGTACGCAAAGTAACAAAGATACATCAAAGCACCCCAAGCGCGCGAGTCGCTTAGAGTGGTCCAACGTTATGGCTTACAAGTGCACATGTTATTTCGTATTAGTTTGAAAAATATTGAAAAAAGTAGTTTTTTGGTATTCGGACAATTTGTGGTAGTAGTATCATGATTTTTTTTTATTGAGTGATGAATATATTTTCCGTGTTAAACTCACTTGCACTGTTATAAAATACATAAAAACACCTATCATTTCTTGTTGCTTCGAACGTTATAACTTTAAATCTGTAGCTTTAACATCGGTGGGGCGTTTTAAAAATCGAAATTGATGATACGCCCCACTATTTGTTCTGTAAAATGCCCCAGTATTTGCATCACGTTTATATTAAATAGGTTTAGTATTTTTTACAGAAAATGAATCGCAAATACAAGAGAAAAACGTTACCAGCGTCATGGAGCGCAGAAGATTTAGCTGAAGCCATGCGACGTGTCCGTAGCAAAGAAATACGATAAATTAAGCTTCGAGGAATTTCAAAATACCATCGAGAACCTTGAAAAGACACCTTATCTCTGGTGAGTCCAAAGGACCCCTTGGACGGAAGCCAGTTTTTTCAATAGAATATGAGAAGTTAGTGACCCATTTTAAAATACTAGAAAGGTTGTATTCGCTCCGGAAAGAATAATTAATGGCATTCCAACTCGCTGAAGAATTCAATATCAAAAACCCATTTTTAGAAAATTCGGAATTAGCAGGAAATATATGGTTTGCAGGTTTTATGACTTGTAATCCAGAATTAAGTCAAAGAAAATCGGAAGGCTTTTCACTATCTCGAGTCTACGGAGTCAATCGGAAGGACGTCCAAGAATTTTTTGATTTATTTTATGTCTTGTGGGTCACCTATCAGTTACGTAACACCCAAAATGGGTTTTCAGTAGGATTTATCAAAGAGACTGATTTCTGAGTTCAATATAAATGTTATTGTTTTGTCCAAAAATGTTATGAATACTCTGGGGCATTTTGTAAAAGGTGTGAGGCGTATTACCTGAAGGTCGCTTTGCAAAACGCCTCATCTTGGGTTTTAAAAAAAATAGAATATTGCGAAGTCTGTAATTACTGATATTGTTATATAATTGCCATATTGTAGCCAAAGAACCAAATGATGGTCCAAAATAAAAAACTTGATTATATCTTTTATTTTTGTCGTTTTAGTACACTTAAAAAAAAAGTGGGGCGTATTAACTAGTTTTACCCTATATATATATATATATATGTATATGTAAATATAATATTTCTTCATTTTTGACGGCATATGAAGGCGTACTTGCTGCGAATAGAAGAAGGCATTTTGACAAACATTTTAAAAAATTCAGTTGTTGATAACTCTTTCAAGAGTAATTTTTTTATATCAAATTTGAGTGTTATGGTTATCTTCAATATTTAGCTTGTATTCTAGAGGATTTAGGATTATTACATAATTTATTAGTCGGATTTTTCGTTGTTATATTCAGAGGACAGTTTATCAACACCCTCAGCATAATCCTTTGAAGTCCTTTCATTCGTATATTTAATTCTCCTTTAAATTTCAAGACTTTGACGAATACAAAACTCTCGAATGTTTTCTTCAAGCCACGTTCAATTTCAGAAAAACGTTTTCTAGGTCATACGATATTCCATTCATCACACACTAATAAATTTTCATCTCGAAAATTAAATCGGCCTATCCCTTCCGAACTCTATCGGCATTTCCATAAAAAGCCTATTATTTATATATCTTCCCGAGTTGCCATAGTTATAGAAAGTGTGGAGATTTTGAGGATCATAAATAATCATTTGTCATTGCCGATCTAGAACGAACAATAGCGCTCCGAGTATTCCGCTCGATATATAAGTCGTAAATCACCGCAAAGCTGCGAAATGTAATATGAGTTGTAGGGCCCCTTGCCCCTCTGTCTACCTCCGATGTCCACTGAAAAGATATTGGTTTTTTTGCCACTTTTGTGGAACTGCTGCGCCCGCTGCTCGCTGGTGCCATCTTGTACGGCCAGGCTATTCGTCTTCTTTTTCCATTCGCGTATGTACGGATTTTTTCCGCAAACTCAGTACTTGTGCATTCTTTGATTATTAAGCAGAAAACGCGCGGTGAATTAGTTCCATATTTCATGATTTCTGTCTAGGCAAGAAGTGGCGAAATAGAGAATTTTGAAAAGCTGCGTGTTTTAGTCTGCAAAGAGGACTTTACCGCACTAGGTAGAAAATAGTATATTGTATAATTAGTGGGAAAAGCATAATATTCCCAAACGGCTGTGATAACACAAGAGTTTGGGAATATGCTTTTCCCATGAATTATACATACCTACTATTTTTTCTCCGATCGTTGATTTACATTTAAAAAATTAATTATTTAAAAAATATTTCATCCAAGATGTAATCAAGTAAGTTTAAATAGGTTTCTCTATGTTCATATTGAAATATAGAAGTAGTAACCATGGAAATTACTCTGTTATGACAAAAGTAAAATAATTTTAAAGCTGGTTTTGTTTGATTCGTTGTATTTTATAAGGAATTAAAAAAGAATTAGTAAATACGAACACTGATAGTGATTATTTGTTGTCTTGCACGACTCCTGAACTAGTAGAAGCCGCGAACGGGGCTTCACTTAATTTACTTCCGGCGAAATCCAGAGAGAAGTATGAACTTGCGTACCAACGCTTCATGAATTTTTGTAGAAAAACAACAGTGTATCCTTTTCTGAGAATGTACTGATGGCGTATGTTGCTGAATTGGCTAAAACAATGAAATCTTCGACGTTGTGGGCACATTATTCCATGCTTCAATCAACTTTGTCTGTTAAAAATAATATTAATATTGCCCAGTACCAAAAACTGAGAGCAGTTTTAAAACGTCAAGCTACAGGATACAAAAAATGAAAATATTAACAACAATTATAAAAATTAAAACAATGCTTTGTTTCATTTTAATGTAATAATCCATTTCTTACATTACCGCACTGTTATTTTCTAATTGCTTAGCAACTGACCACTATTCTGGAATGTTGAGCTTTTCGCATAGAAAACAGGTCAAAATAGTGTCACTTTTCCCACGATCGGAGAAAATAGCTATTTATACCAACAGTTACGAAATGCCTAATTTTGTGTAACGCGTGAGATTTTTGCGGAACGAACGAAGTGAGTTTTGCAAAAACTCACAAGTTACACAAAATTTCATTTCATTAAAAACTTTTCATCTTGTTCATTTGTGAGAATTTTTGATTTTATGGAACGATATCCTTCACTTTTCGGTTTTAAATATGCTATTATCTTGAAATATTTACTAACATCAACACCATTTTTAACAAGGGCGCTTGACTTAATCATTGAAAGTTTGCTTCACAAAGTTGATGAGCTCCATATTTTTGATTTTTCTTGTAAGTATGCTAAGAAAACAGGTTCGCTGAAGTTCCCTTCTACATTTTTCAATTTACACCAGGCCAGGAAATTGGTATATGCAACATCGTACTGCTGAACTGATTTTTAAGGTAAGAGTTCCAAAGTTGCTCTTCTTGCTGACTCTTCAATAACCACAGGAACAACCAAATCAACACTTTTATTAACTATTTCACTATCGACAAACATATTAAGCAGTCAAGAACCAAAGACAAACATTGGACAAAAACGCAATTTAATTGACAGCGTCTTTTTCATTTTGTAAACAACAAATTTGATAAGGACCGTAACGTTGACAACGTTTGCCATTCACAACAACCTTGTGATTATTTGAATTCACCTATTTTATTATCAAAATAGGGCAGTTACACAGAAAACGTTGCATGATATTTGTGTTTAAAGTGATTCTATTTTGTTCGTGAAATTGTTCAATTCGCTCCGTTACGCTCCGCTCATTTCACAAACTTTTTCACTCACAAAATAAAACATCACTTATAACACTCTTATCATAAATAACTATTATTTTTCTCTTGTATATTATTTGTTGATTTTACCTTAGATCATAACGCCCGCTCATTGTAAGAGGAGAAATAAAGCAACTTCCATTGATTAAATACTTCATAATCCTTGTCGTATACGGCGACTCTGGATTTCTCCGGCAAATTAATTATTCGCAGCTTTGGCTGCATTTTCTATGATATTCTTGGGTAAATTCATTTTCATTTCCATTATTTCCATAAGACTACACAAAGAAAGCAGCAATGACATTCACTAAATATGATGACAAAAATATTCACAAACGTCAAAATATCAACAAATGACTTGCCTACTATGAGAAGAAAAATGAAAAGTATAGGAGCAATGAACCGATTTTAAAATCGATTTTTCATTATAATAAAATAATTTTTTCGTGAATAATAAAATATTGTATGCACCACGTGTGTAACTAGATCGTAACGCCCATCGGTCGTTAGGATCTGTATAACGCACTTGGTACATAAATAACTATTTCGCACTAGCCTTTCTCTACATCAGCACACAGAACGAAAAACGTACGTGAATATAATGAATAAAA
>JARQZK010005449.1:0-19079 GCA_030704885.1 Cynegetis impunctata | reverse complement strand
TTGTAAACGATCCCAAATAAAATTAAACACAATTAAAACTCAACAACTTCTCATATAAAATACACAAGCAATCTATGGCCCATACGTTAGTAATATTCGACAACGGTAGGGGCGTATAGCTTATCTACGTTCGCGAATAGCTTCTTCAAATCAAAAAAATTTGTATTTGAGTCGAAGTAGCGTTGGGGATGTTCCCTCAGAAATTGAATATTTTGAGTGAATTGAGTAGGTGTTGCGCAAATCTTTTCGAAAGGAATTCCCAAAAATAATAAACTATTCAACTCACAGTTTCCTAATGAAAATTGTGACTCTTTTTCATTAAGTCATCATGAAGTTCCTTCATAGTCCACATAACTGAATGTTAAAGAGATTATTCAACAGAAAATTTGTTTCGAGAAACTGATAGGTCTAATCTTCTTCAAATTATTGAACTAAAGATATCTCTCTGCGTCCCTATGTTAAATAAAAACTGTTTTAATTATGAACCATCATTAGAAAAAGAACGTGCGATCTGTTCAGAACATATAGTTCATTAATACAGAAAAGTAAATCTTTCAGAGTCAAAGAACTGGGTGAATTTTTATATGACAAACAGGAAGACCTTTTTATTGTTCTAGGAAAATATTAGCAAAAATCTGGTTGTTTGAAGGAAACAGAGTCTCTTTGAGCAAAAATCTCAGATTCTAGCATTAAAGGGTAATGAAGTTTACCTATTATTAATAAATGAAAATAAAATGCAATGTAAAAACACAAATCTATTTATGTCACAAAAAGATACACTAAAATTGTTGTTATCAAAACTAGGCGATTAAAAAAAGAATTACTATTGGAAGAATTTATCTATTCTTCGATACTTTAAGTAAAAAAATAAAATTACATAGGCAAGTTCCTGGATCAAAAAAATGGAGAGAAAAAATAATCTCGAAGTCGTCAAGTTTTCGTATGCTGATTACATGAAAAAAGTTGAGCACTGTGTTCAAAATGGAAATCCCGTTCTAATAGAGAGTGTTGAAGAATCGTTAGAGGCACCCCTCGACCCTCTCCTGTATAAGAAAGTATTTAAGCAGGCTGGTAAGTGAGTCCATTTTTAAACGCTTCATCTTAGCTTCACCTGTATGTATATTAGCCTAGTCATTATAGGAGGTTCACTTCGGAAAATCGACATACCCAGTATATTGCTACGTCAAAACTTCTAGTTTGGCATCCTCAAACTGTTCTCAAAAAAACAAAAAATCATATGATTGGTATTCGATAATTTGAAGTATCAAATAACCTTTTTAGAGCACTTCCTGTCGTGAATGTGGTCATAGTTTACACTGTATCATAGAAACATGCAAAAACAGACGAGTGTAGCATAGGTTTCATTACTGATTAGATCTAATAAGATCATAACAGCTGTCTATTGTCCTTGAGATTGAAAGAGTTGCCATGATATACCGAGAGTAGCGCCTGTATTTCAGGAACAAAATAAATTGAATATAAGATTATCGAACTTTGAAAACATAAGCATTCAACAACTAAAAAGTATTGTTATGAGAATGAAAAACAAGTCAACAGCCGATAAAATATGCAACGTGAAGTTCCTGAAATCTGCTTTTGGTGTGATTGGTTACCCCCTGCTGCATCTTATTAATACATCCCTGTCAACAGGGAGAGTACCAGAAGCTGTTAAGACAAGTATTATAATACCCATCCCGAAAGTCCTAGGATCAAAAAAACCTGAAGAATATCGCCCTATTAGTCTCCTAACGGCGATAGACAAAGTTTTGGAGTCTGTGGTGTGTGAGCAGTTGCGAAGGTTTCTGAAGGAGAATAATGTGCTATTTCGCGGTCAATCGGGTTTTCGCGAAAATCATTCGTGTGAGTCGGCGCTGCAGTATGTGTGTTCGAAGTGGCGTCTATATAATTCACGACGGGAATATTGTGTTGAGTGTCTTCGTCGACCTGCAACGAGCGTTTGAGACTATTGATAGGGGCAGACTCATACAGAAGCTGCGTACATACGGAATATGTAGGAACCGCTCTTGAGTGGCTCAGTGACTACTTGCGGAATCGTTTTCATGTGACAAGGGTTGAGGATCAGTACTCGACAGCGATTGTGAGTGATATCGGTGTGCCGCAGGGCAGTGTTCTGGGCCCGCTTTTATTCTTGATATACATCAATGACATTAAAACGGTTTTGAACGGGACATTTCTTAGTTTGTTTGCGGATGATACTCTGATTTCTGTACACGGAAGGGATTTTAAGCAGGTAGTAGATACAATGAACTCTAAACTAAACATTTTGTATAACTGGTTGTGTGTGAATAGCAGAAGACATGGGACTATAACACCGTATACTTCTTTGCTGCATAAGCTACCCGATATTGCCCGCAGAAGGATTTAAACTGTGACGAAGAAAACATGTCACTATTCAATCATCCTGTATAATAAGTTTATTTCATTTTTTTGATTATCTTATAACTACTAAATTTTCTCAAAGAACAAAGCTACAGTTTGGTGAAAAACTCTCCATGTGGAATATATTAGTAGGAAAATTGAGAAAAAGATTGGGTTTTTTAGAAGGATAGCTGAAAATCTTAGTCACTGGAGTCGCCTTCTTATTTATAATACCATAATATACCCACATTTTAATTATTGTTTCTCATTATTACTATCATGTGGAAAGGCGGATGTACGGAGGCTCCAGTTGCTTCAAAACAGGGCAATGCGAGTAATATTATGCGGTACTCGTTTTACCCCAGTTAATTTAATGCTTAAAACACTGGTATGGCTGTCGATAAAGCAAAGCATAGAAATGTGTAGCGTTTTGTTTATTTTTAAACTAAAAAATAAATTATTGCCAGAATATTTGCAGGAATACTTAGTTACTAGATCTGAAAGGCACCTGATTAATTTGAGATCATGTGACCTTTTTGATATTGAGTTTGCTAGAACAACTCACATGCAGAAATATCTTTTCAGCGATGGTTTGAGACTATTCAACGCATTGCCCTTGGAAATAAAAAATGCACAATCTGTCAGGCTATTCATGCGTAGAATTAAGGGGTGGTACTTGGGAGAATAAACAGATTATGTTAAGGATGTTATAAATTGTATTGCCATTTTGTTTTTTTTTTTTGTGAGAGAGTTAACTCGTAATCTGTTGTTGTTAATGAGTAGCTTTGTAGCTAATGATAATGATAATAAATAAATAAAATAAATAAAATGTTTCTAATATATATCTTAATAGCCAGTACTTTTGAAAGTTTACTCAAAAAATTTTAGTTATCCAATAATCTTTCCCGTCAAATTTTCAATAAATCAACTACTTTCCATAGGAACTCAGAGGAACTAATGAATATATTTTTTGTTATATGTAGTTCATAGCTATTCAAAAATTATTTTGTGAATTATTTAAGTCCCATTCACGAGTTCTTTGTTAATTTATAGTGTTAAAGAAAGTGACTAAGAAGTATTGATTATCCACAAAATGTGTTCTTCATTTTATTTCAGGAATTAACGTTATCAGCCTAGGAGAAAATGTCATTGCATTCAATAGTGACTTTCGCTTATACATGTGTTCCAAAAGAAGAAATCCTCACTATCTACCTGAAGTTTTCAACAAAGTTACCATAATAAACTTCGCCCTAACATTGGATGGTCTTCAGGATCAACTTCTTGGTATCGTAGTTGCCGTAGAAAAACCCGACTTACAACAATTAAAAGAAGATCTTATCCTGCAAAAAGCAGAGAACAGGGCTGCTCTATTGAAGGTGCATTTAAATAATTCAAATACCTCAATAGATCTATTGGGGCAAATACCCCCGATAGATCTCTTCCTAGTTCAATACAATACTAATATATATATATATATATATATATATATATATATATATATATATATATATATATATATATATATGATTGTCTGCTTTCCCGGGTTTGTATCCGCGTATAAGCTTCGTCTTCGTTGAAGTCTGCTCGACGTTTCGGAAAAAGCACATTTGCCATCTTCATGTAGCTCTTCAAGGTCGGAGTGAAAACACTTAGCTGTGTAAGAGTGTATTCAGTTCAGTGTACTCACTCCGACCAAGAAGAGCTACCAGAAGATGGCAAATGTGATTTCGCCGAAAAGTCGAGCAGACTTCAACTAAGACGAAGCCAATACGCGGATAAAAACCCGGGAAACCCGGACAACCAGATTATTTCCTCGAGAACCTGAAAATCAACATATATATATATATATATATATATTTATATATATATATATATATATATATATATATAGGTATATATAATATATATATATTATATATATATATATATATATATACATATATATATATATATATTATATATATATATATATATATATATATATATATATATATATATATATAATTGAAATATACATAGAAATATATACATATATATATATATACATATATATATATATATATATTTATATATATAATATATATATATAATATATATATATATATATGTATATATATATATGTGTATATATTTCTATGTATATTTCAATTATCCTTGCCTGTGTTATATTGTTAGTTCCTTTTGCTTTCTTAGAAATAACAAGCATTTGAGTTAGACAACCGACTTTATTAAACAGTTAACATTTTTTAATTTTTATCGTTCTCGAACCTTTCGAAGGATTAAAATTAATTTGGTTTTAATCAATTTTCAATGAAATGAAAAGCCAAAATACAGACAACTATGCTTCATAAAATTTTTCGCGGTTGTGGAATTCCATTATTATTTTTGAAACAGTTGCCACTGTTATGTGTTGAATTGTATTCCATGTTTGGTATGGTTTTAGCATTTTAGACTGAATATTCATTGTTAGTTATCAATGGTTAATTGATTCATTATTTGTGATGTATCAAACGCAAAAATGAATTCTATATCTATTTTCATTCCTATTTCTATAAACACTCGAAAGGTGTATTTTCTCAAATAAAGAAACTCATTCAAAAATATTTATCGGTGTATTTTTACTAGCAATTTCAATAGTCCAGTCGATGACGGTAAAAAAAGTTAAAACATGTGTATTTATCCCATACAGCACCGATTCGTATGAAAATTTGGATTCACTTACCATCTATTTCAAAGTCTACCCTGTGCCGAGGGTTGCTCTTTCTCTGGGGTTGGATGCCACCCCTTCTTGGGATTGAAAAATTTTTGATTAAAAATAAGTACAGAAATAGATGAATTGACTAATTCTTAGCAACTTCTGTTCCATGAAGTTTTTTCTGAAAGTCAATACTTTTCGAATTATTCGCGACTGAAATTGTCGGTTTTCTGGCAAAAAAAACACGTTTTCAGATCATTTTTCGCGAATGACTGGAAAAATACGCATTTAATCGAAAAACCTAATGGAGAGAAAAATAAAAGCTTATAAGAAAACAAAGAAAATCGTGTATTTATGATGTCTTCTGACTCAATACAAACGGAATTATTGCTTGTTGAAAGTTGATTGGTATTTACCATTATGTGTATTCTTCAATATACTAATATACATTCTACATATTTTCTACAAAAACGAGCTTTTGGTTTTTTCCCCATAACTGGCTTAGTTTATAAGCAATCAAGTCCTCCAAAGAAGAATTTGGTAGGTTTTTTCAAGAGCTATAAGCTCATTTGAATAACATTTTTTCAGATCTTATTTTTAAAAAGGTTCATACTAAAAGGGCAAAGAAGGTACTCAGCACGAACACACGCAAGCTTTAAATGGCCATATATTACTCAGTTGCCAAAATTTTCAAATAAGAAAAACACACAATTTCGTACTCCACAAAATTTTGCGTATCATTAATAGTTTTTGAGTTAATTTGAAGAAAAGACGATTTTTCGCTGAATTACGAAAACGATTTTCGCTCTTCAGCTCAATTTTTTTCCAAAAAGAAGTACTTCAAACTTCAGAACGTATTATGAAAACAAAAATGAAGTGAATTGTTAAGCGGCAACGATTTTTTTCAAATGGGGTGGAAGAGAGGGTGAGATTTTTCACTATTTTTTCCAACGAAAAAATAGAAATCGACATTATTCTCTTCATAACTCGCTCAGTTTTGATGCTAGGAACTTTTATAAGAAATAAAAATGAAGGTTTTTTAGAGAACTTCAACAAAGTTTCATAAGTTTTTCCCGAAGATGAGTAGAAGAGCGCCACCCAGAGCCATTAAAAATGATTGATGATGACAGCTCAAGGTCATAAATCATGGCCGGTCTATTGTTTGGGTGCAGGTGTGCAGCCAGGTGTTTCTTTTGTTAGGGCCGGTCTATTGTTCCTATTGTTCGAGCCGGTCTATTGTTCCTATTGTGCGGTGCAGTCTTTTGTTCGACCAGGTGTTCGGGACCGTATTAACTAATGATTGATGGTCATGAGAATTTACAAATTTAGACCAAAATTCGTAAGAAATCCACCCCCTGACATTCGACGTGGGTAATATTTCTAAGAAAACACACAAAAGGTTGACGTGAATATCTCTTCACAAAAGCGGGTGGCCGGTCTATTGTTCCTATTGTTTGGGCAGGTGTTCGAGACAGGACCGTATTAACTAATGATTGATGATCGTGAGAATTGATAATTTTTTCAAATTTAGACCAAAATTCGCAAATCGTATGAAATCCACCCCTGACATTATATATGGGTGCAGGTATTTCTAAGAAAACACACACAAAAGGTTGACGCGAATATCTCTTCTCCTGTCCACGATTGTTGTGAATAAAAGCGTCTAAAATATTAGAAATAAAGATATCCGATAATTATAAACATATAATAGTACCTAGTCCTCCAAAATGAAATTGAAGCATTACATATTGCTTTAATCATTTATATTGGCCAAACCAATAAACTTATCAATCAAAACTGTTATTCAATCAAATCTTTACAGGTGTAATTACGAACAAAGATCAGAAAATATTTATTAGGTATTATATGAATATAAATAATTAATTGAATTTATGATTCCTGGATACCTTTTACTAATGATTTGTATATTCAATTTGGCGAGATTGAATAATTTATTGAACTTTTGTCATATAAGATTCACAAATTTTTTTATGGAAGAACAAAATAACTTAAGTAACTCTTTTCCTATAAAATGAATGAAATTCGTCAGATCAATCAGATTTTATTTCTTTGATTGGACAGAATGCGAAATTTTTTATTATAGATCGCATATTTTCCTTTTCGTTTTAATTTTATGTATACCACAAACTTCAATTTTGGAAGCGTAGATAAAAAAATGTAAGTTACCAGGAATAAAATAAAAATATGTTTCCTTTAAATATTCAAATCAAATAAGTTTTTAATTATTCTCTCTCTTAGTTGGAAATATTTTTTTATGGAAGAAAAAAATAACTCAAAAATGAAATTGAAGCATTTCATATTGCTTTAATCATTTATATTGGCAAAACCGTTAAACCTATCAATAGAAATTATAAAAAACTTATTCAATCAAATCTTTTTACGAAATCGTGTGATTTCATAGAATTCCGGAGGTAGGGATAGCTATTATATAAACACAGTGTGAATAGTTTTGGTTATCATTCTGTTTAGTTCAGACAAATTCTTGGAAAAACTGCTGAAAAATGTTCGGATTCAACTACTCCTCCGATATTTAGATCGCGAAAGTGGAGTGCTGTATTTATACCACTTATTTATGCATCTAAGCTGGGATGCGAATCATGCATCCATATACAATACAGATTATATTGATCCTGTGAGTGCAAAGAAGAAGGCTGACGAATATTGGTCAAGTGCCGAATTCTGCACAAAATTCATAGAGGGCCAGCTAACAATGGCTGAGGTCATAATACAATTGGAGAAAAAACAATCATGGTGCCTACATGACCGCCCATTAGGGAATATCTAACTCAGGATGAGTTAGATATTCTCGCTGAAGAAGAAAAGAACGAGGCCTCGGATTCTTCAAGAATCTGAGTAATCGTCAGTGGAAGGTAATTGATGCAGTATGCGAGGCTGCAGTTGCGGATCCGTCTTTTTTGAAAACCGGTGTGGAGTGTGTAACAGTGTATACAGATGATGAACACGAGTATAATGCCCAAAAGTATGAGCTTGTGCAAGGTGCATAAATAAAAAAATCATACACAATGGTAGTCCTCCATACTCAAAAACGCCCACACACACACACACCACAACACACACACAATACCTCTAATATTTGTAATATCTCTGTAAATATTCCAATAAAAATAAGATTGTTAAAAAAGAGTTATGTTATTTTGTCCACATCCTAGTATTTACCCTATTACTAATTGTGAATAAAAATAATTTATTGAATATATAATTCCTGCATTCATTGTATAAATATTTGTCCATGCATTCAAATTTGGTGAACATCGAAATTAAATAACTTGCAATGCAATTTTTATAAGATTAATGAAATTTTTCAAGAAGAACAAAATAACTTAGGGAACTTTATTACAGAAAATTTATTTATCTAATTTAAACAACCTTTTTATTTTGAAACACTAAATTATTAAAAAAATGTAATTTGAACATTCGTTTACATGCATTATAAACAGGTCTCTCATACTAGAGGAAAAAAGATACACATATAAATTTTTTAAAAAAAACCTAAATCCCATGTGTGATAAATCAGTTGTAAAATCGTATATTATTACGATGAATGACGGACTGCTTTTTAAAATAAAAACTTTTCATATGAAATATTGACAAAAACCTCCTAGTGTTTAAAAATTATGATACTAATACGATCAATATTATATAAATAAATTGATAGGAAGTTAAGTATTATGTATTTAATTCAACTTAGATTATAAATTATAACCCATACTTTGTATGAAGTAGTAATAAAGTTAATTATTAATTCATTCTATTAATTCATTCTATTATTCTACATTGAAAAATTTAATAATTTTATAATTGTATGCATACTTTTAAATCAACACCATACCTTGCCATGCCAAAAAAAAAAACCCCACACACATCTATACAAACGGATAAAATTGTTATTGAATATATGATTCATGCATTCATTGTATAAATGATTTTGTCCAGGCATTCAATTAGATTGAACATCGAAATTAAATAACTTATGAATTTTTATAACATTCATGAAATTTTTTCATCTGGAATATTTAATTTTTTTTGTAAAAACACGTTCGTACAATACGTTTGAAATAGGATTTGCATATCCTACCTCTCTCTTGTGGGTGTCTACGTAGCCAAATTTCAAGTTAATCGGGTGTATAATATATATATATATATATATATATATATATATATATATATATATATATATATATATATATATATATATGTTAACGGTATCCTATACACCCCCTTTACGCTCCCCCATCATTGATGTGAATATCGTATATTATTACGATGAACGACGGGCCAGCTTTTTGATAAGAAAAACTTTCATATATAATATAGACAAAATCTCCTAGTGTTTAAAAATTATGATGCTAATACGATACTTTAGAATGTTTCACTGTAGAAATAGAAATAAATAATAATAACACAGCCTTGAAATTGCATATTGGTTTGAAATATGGAATAAGAGATTGCTTTTCAAATATAAATAATAGTATTCGACTTTAGAACTATGGCAAATGAAAAACGCTATATAAATATCGAACGAACATAAATTGTTTAAACTTTTTCATATAGGTAAGAAACCCACATTTACTTTACTTTCCACGACCCCCACCATTCCTCCCATGCTTACCAGTTATTGTGCAATTCTCCCGAAAATTACCAGAAGAAACCCGAACTAATGTCCACGATTGTTGTGAATAAAAGCGTCTAAAATATTAGAAATAAAGAGATATCCGGTAATTATAAACATATAATTAGTTACCTTATCTCCCAAATGAATGATTGATGCATTTCATAATGCTTTAATCATTCATATTGGCCAAACTCATAAACTTATCAATCAAAAACTGTTATTCAATCAAATCTTTTTAGATGTAATTACGAACAAAAATCTGATGATTTTCCTATAAAATGCATGAAATTCATCAGATCAATCAGATTTTTATTTCTTTGATTGGGCAGAATGCGAAATTTTTTATTATAGATCTCATATTTTCTTTTTTTAGACAGAACCTCCTAGTGTTTAAAAAATTATGATTACTAATACGATCAACATTATATAAATAAATTGATAGGAAGTTAAGTATTATGTATTTAATTCAACTTAGATTATAAATTATAACCCATACTTGTTATGAAGTAGTAATAAAGTTAAATTATTAATTCATTCTAATTTATTCTACATTGAAAATTTAATAATTTTTATAATTGTATGCATTACTTATAAACAATCACATACCTTGTTAGTCAAAAAAAATCCCACACACATCTATACTAAACGGATAAAATTGTTATTGAATATATGAGTCCTACATTAATCGTATAAATGATTTGCCCATGCATTCAATTTGGTGAACATCGAATTTAAATAACTTATGCAATTTTTATAAGATTCATGGAAGAACAAATATACTTAGGGAACTTTATTACAGAAAATTTATTTATCAATTACAAACCTTTTTATTTGAAACACTAAATTATTTTAAAAAATGTCAAATATTAGGAGTAAATAAAACGTAGACGATAAATGTATACGATTGATGAATATCTTAAATCATAACATTACTAGAAATACTGTTTTAGAAAATATAAACATGTATTCGATTAGGAAAGAATAAAATATAGAGGATAAACATATCCAACGATAAAGTATATTTTTATGAAATAAAAAGATTCTTTTTGAATATAATAAATTTTATTTGAATTTAGAACTCTACATATGAAAAACGCTGTATAAAATGATGCTCAATGTTTTTTTCTGAGAAATTGTTCAATTACTTACGCAATTATTAAATCTGGTAAAAACATATGAATTACATAACTTGCTTGTGAAATATAAAACTACTTTTGAAAGATATGAAACTTTATTACCAAATTTGGCAGAAAGTTCATAAAATATATTTCACAACTTGAAAATTGGTAGGCTATCGAAATTTTCAGGAAGCAGACGTCTTTTATTTAAAATTGTACCGAATAAATTTTTTAGATTCTGGTTGCTACACTATATGATAATTTTGATAACGTGCTATTTTTTCTAGGGATCTGAAATTCGTTCACAAAACTCTTGAATTTTTAGGAAGTTTTTTCTCGTTGATCGCAAAAACAGTTGAAAAAGATTTTCCGAAATATCATTACATACCTTTGAAAGTTAACTATTCCATATATTTAGTTTTGATCATTACTACAATTAGATGACCATCAGCTATTTTCTAGTTTTAATTTCAAAATTGAATTTACGTATTCTGCAAATAACCCGTCCTTTTGTTTCTTGAAAATCAAAAAATTGATATGATTGAACTTTTTTCGTATACATGAAACGGTTCGAATGCTTAAATAGACTTTATGGAACTTTTTTCATATAAGATTCACAAAAATTTTTATGGAAAAACAAAAATAACTTTGCATGCAATAAGATGCCTGAAATTTTTTTCATCAGATTTTATTTTTTACGACTTGCTCAGGGAACGCATTCATAAGTGAAAAAAATTTTGAATTTGTATTATTTTATCATTGACAGTTACACGCGATCTAAGTTATATTGAAAACTCACTAGAACGTACGCTAATCTGTGAAAAATGTTAGTATGTTTCTTTGCTCTTATTAGTGGTTTCTGATGATGCCGTCCTCGTTGAATACGCTGATTGTTCACCTGTTGTGCTTCCAAGTTGCTTGAAGTGAGTGGAGGGAGTCTCTATGAACCAACCTTACCAAACTTTCGACTAGATATGCACGTTTCTGGTCGATCACAACAATAAAGCACTTGCACGTTATCGATTAATGTTCACTGGTCCGATTATTCGGATTTATTGATCAATATCCGTATCGATTGACCAATTTGTTTAAGCGTTATAGAGTTG
This sequence comes from Cynegetis impunctata, assembly GCA_030704885.1. Taxonomy (NCBI): domain Eukaryota; kingdom Metazoa; phylum Arthropoda; class Insecta; order Coleoptera; family Coccinellidae; genus Cynegetis; species Cynegetis impunctata. The sequence continues at coordinate 7,127 of JARQZK010005449.1, read as the reverse complement.
TGGACTGTATATGTACGTTTTTTATAGATAAACACCATGGTGTATTTAGATATTATATTTTATGTTTTAAAAATTGAGATGATATACAACAAGGGTGACTAAGAATTGACGTCTTGATACTGTCTCTTAGCCTCTCTCGTTCGTATTTTCGCTACCTGCTTCTACATCCGCACGCCCTAAAAGCCAGAGCAGGGATAACAATTTTTAGCGTTCTAACTTATTTCTTCGTTCAAAAATTTTTTAATCATCGCAACAGTTAAACTATGCATATGTTAATTTTTTTTTTGCATCGCTCAGATATCTTTTGCAAAAAAGTGGCGCATATCAGGACAAAAAAAACCTGTTGCAATGATTAAAAATATTTTTGAACGAGGAAATAAGTTAGAACGCTAAAAATTGTTATCCCTGCTCTGGCTTTTAGGACGTGCGATGGTAGAAGCAGGTAGCAACAAAATGACCGAGAGAGGCTACGAAACAGTAACAAGACGTCAATTCTTAGTCACCCCCTTGTGTATATATCATCTCAAAAATTTTTAACATAAAATATATATCTAAATACACCATGGTGTTTATCTATAAAAAACGTACATATACAGTCCACAACTCTATAACGCTTTTTAACAATTGGTCAATCGATACGGATATTGATCAAATAAATCCGAATAATCGGACCAGTGAACATTAATCGATAACGTGCAAGTGCTTTATTGTTGTGATCGACCCAGAAACGTGCATATCTAGTCGAAAGTTGTAAAGGGTTTGGGTTCATAGAGACTCCCCTCCACTTCACTTCAAGCAACTTGGAAGCAAACAGGTGAACAATCAGCGTATTCAACGAGGACGGCATCATCAGAAACCACTAATAAGAGCAAAGAAACATACTAACATTTTTCACAGATTAAGCGTACGTTCTAGTGAGTTTATCAAATATAACTTAGATCGCGTGTAAACTGTCAATGATAAAATAATACAAATTCAAAATTTTTTCACTTATGAATGCGTTCCCTGAGCAAGTCGAAAAAATAAAATCTGATGAAAAAAATTTCAGGCCATCTTATTGCATGCAAAGGTTATTTGTTTAATATATCTAACTCATCTGAGTTAGATATTCCTAATGGGCGTCATGTAGGCACCATGATTGTTTTTCTCCAATTTGTATTATGACCTCAGCCATTGTTAGCTGGCCCTCTATGAAAATTTGGTGCAGAATTCGGCACTTGACCAATATTCGTCAGCCTTCTTCTTTGCACTCACAGGATCAATATAATCTGTATTTATATGGATGCATGATTCGCATCCCAGCTTAGATGCATAAATAAGTGGTATAAATACAGCACTCCACTTTCGCGATCTAAAATATCGGAGGAGTAGTTGAATCGAACATTTTTCAGCAGTTTTTCCAAGAATTTGTCTGAACTAAACAGAATGATAACCAAAACTATTCACACTGTGTTTATATAATAGCTATCCCTACCTCCGGAATTCTATGAAATCACACGATTTCGTAAAAAGATTTGATTGAATAAGTTTTTATTAATTTCTATTGATAGGTTTTAAACGGTTTTGCCAATATAATGATTAAAGCAATATGAAATGCTTCAATTTCATTTTTAAGTTATTTTGTTCTTCCATAAAAATAATTTTTCCCCAACTAAGAGAGAGAATAATTAAACTTTTTTGATTTGAATATTTAAAGGAAAAATATTTTTATTTTATTCCTGGTAACTTACATTTTTTTTATCTACGCTTCAAATTGAAGTTTGTGGTATACATAAAATTAAACAGAAAAAGAAAATATGCGATCTATAATAAAAAATTTCGCATTCTGTCCAATCAAAGAAATAAAATCTGATTGATCTGACGAATTTCATTCATTTATTAGGAAAAGAGTTACTTAAGTATTTTTGTTCTTCCATAAAAAAATTTGTGAATCTTATATGGACAAAAGTTCAATAAATTATTCATCTCGCCAAAATTTGGGGAATATACACAATCATTAGTAAAAGGTATCAGGAATCATAAATTCAATTAATTATTTATATTCATATAATACCTAATAAATATTTCTGATCTTTGTCGTTAATTACACCTGTAAAGATTTGATTGAATAACAGTTTTGATGATTAAGTTTATTGGTTTGGCCATATAAAATGATTAAAGCAATATGTAATGCTTCAATTCATTTTTTGGAGGACTAGGTACTATTATATTTTATAATTATCGGATCTTTATTTCTATAAATTTTAGACGCTTTTATTCACAATCAATCGTGGACAGGAGAAGAGATATTCGCGTCAACCTTTTTGTGTGTGTTTTCTTAGAAATATTATCCACGTCGAATATCTAATGTCAGGGGTGGATTTCATACGATTTTTGACGATTTTGGTCTAAAATTTTTGAAAAAATTATCAATTCCACGATCATCAATCATTAGTTAATACGGTCCTGTCTCGAACACCTGCCCCAAAAAACAATAGGAACAATAGACCGGCACCCGCCTTTTGTGAAGAGATATTCACGTCAACCTTTTGTGTGTTTTCTTAGAAATATTACCCACGTCGAATGTCAGGGGGTGGATTTCTTACGAATTTTGGTCTAAATTTGTAAAATTCTCATGACCATCAATCATTAGTTAATACGGTCCCGAACACCTGGTCGAACAAAAGACTGCACCGCACAATAGGAACAATAGACCGGCTCGAACAATAGGAACAATAGACCGGCCCTAACAAAAGAAACACCTGGCTGCACACCTGCACCCAAACAATAGACCGGCCATGATTTATGACCTTGAGCTGTCATCATCAATCATTTTTAATGGCTCTGGGTGGCGCTCTTCTACTAAGATGCATGGGTTTTTGGTTATTGTACGTAGAAACTTTCCATTTTGGCGATTGAAAATACCAGTCAACTTTCAACAAACAATAATTCCGTTTGTATTCGGTCTACATACATCATTAATACACGATTTCCTTTTTTTATGAGCTATAAATTTGCTCTCTACATTTCTTTCGATTGAATGCGTGTTTTTCCAGTTATTCGCGAAAAAGAATCTGAAAATGTGTTTTTCTTGCCTAAATACCGACAATTTCCCCCGCGAATATGAGGAAAAGTATTGACTTTCAGAAAAAACTTCATGGATCAAAAGTTGCTTAAAATTAGTCAATTTATCGATTTTCGCACTTATATTCAATGAAAAATTTTTCACCCCCAAGAAATGGTGGCATTCGCCCCCAGGAAAAAAGCAACCCACGCCACAGGGTAGACTTTGAAATAGATAGTAAGTAGAACCTTTATCCAATTTTATATGAAAATCGGTGCTGTATGGGATAAATACACGGAAAAATGGTCATTGACTGGACTACGAAGAGAAAACATCAGATGACCTAACGTTTATAACCAGCTCCCTTGGGAGGTCGTTTTCTCACTATAATACTATTTTACTCACAATCGATCGGTAATCGATGGTTTTCTAACCTTCAAAACAGTCGGGAAGCGCTTCATTACATACTTCATACTTTCCCGGCTACCAAATCTCACTTTCCCGGCTAGCAAATGTCACTTTACCGGCTAGCTTGTGTCACTTTACCTACTAGTATGGAAATAAATCAGAATTAACTCGATATTCATTTAATATAAAAAGAAAAAACTATTTGGAATTAAAAATATTAATAGTTACAGTCGAATTATGATTACTATTGACCGTTAAAGCAAGACCTTGTTGCTTAAAGTTATGAGTTTCAGAATTCGATGATGATGCCGACGTTCTAGGATTTTCTTTTAGAGGTTCATCACACCTGCAAGCTCCAGAAATGCCAATAATCAAAGCAACCTATGAAAGATATTTGTACTTTAACATTTTTAATATGCACTAAAAAATTAAAATGTTACCTTTTGAGGGAGATATTCTATCGGAGCATCGTTTTAGAAATTTATCGATGTCTGCTTTGGAAAGAACACTTGACTTTTTAGCTTTGCATCCCACAATTTGCCTTTTCAATTATGCCTTTAATTTTGCATAATTACTGATTGCCTATATTTAATAGTTTTCGTAGCATCGAGTACCTTGACCATAATGTACTGGCTTTATTCGATGAGGTACTCAATTCACCGAAATAGGCAAGGAGCACAGTCTCGTAATTCACATACCTTCCTCTGTGTCACAGGAATAAGGCCTTCGGATGTTAGTTCTGCAGCTACTCGAAGTTCTAGTAGTATGGATTCAAATTCGCAGTAGGACATTTTTCGTTAATATTGTCAAAAATTAAATTGCGAATTATGACCCAACTGTCAGATCGAATCTATGGTTAAATCAACTATCTTTTATGTTGCCTAATTAATACAAGTAATAATAATTATTATCAGAACTTGATTATTAATGTGATAGATTGTGAGTAAAATAGTATACAAACCTCGGGGAAAATCATTCCAGCCTCACGTCTGCAGCACACCTCGGTGCTGCCCACCTCGGTATGCTACCTTGCCGTTCGGCTGTAATAGATTACTTCCCCGCTCGGTATGTAATATACTAATAACTTCAGGTAGAAGAGGACATACTGCGGACTCTGGCAGAATCGAAGGGTGATATTTTAGAAGACGAAACTGCCATACAAGTTTTGGATGAATCGAAAACACTTTCTTGTGAGATAATTGTCAAGCAGGAAAAATCGCTAAGTATCGAGAAATCGATCGAAGAATTTCGCATCAAATATCAGGCAGTTTCAGAGCATTCTTCCGTTTTATATTATTGCATATCAGATCTAGCTAACGTGGATCCCATGTACCAGTATTCCTTGGAGTGGTTCATCAACCTCTACATCGCCTCCATACAAAAAGCCGAAAATTTCAGGCTCATAGAAAAGAGAGTGCAGAGTCTTATCAACTCATTCACATTCGACTTATACTCTAACATCACCAGATCCTTGTTCGAGAAAGACAAACTCCTCTTCTCTTTCCTGTTATGCTGTAAGATTCGGATGCATCGCGGTGATTTGTTACTGCAAGATTTCATGTTTCTTCTAACTGGAGGTATCGTTGTCGAGAATCCCTATGGAAGTATCGTTGATTGGTTGCCGACAAAATCTTGGGATGAACTTTGCAGAGTTGAGAACTTGAAGCAATTTGAAGGTAATTTTCGCTGCTAGTAAGTGATGAGGATGTAATGAATGATATTGACGCGTTTTCATTTTGTGGAGATTCATCTTACTTATGAAACTTATTCTCATCTTGGGGGAAATTAATGAACGATAGAGTGGTCTCCATCAATTATTTGGTGGAAAACTATGAATATTCAAAAAAGGAATATAATACATAATTGGTTCAAATTTCACTATGATGAATATAACAGATAAAAAAAATTCTATCGCAGCGAGCTGCATTAGAAGAGCAGCTTTTCATAACGTATCCAGTTTAAAAAATATATTCATTAAATTATGATTTTTTTTCCAAATTCAAAAAAATGCGCCCTCTAATGTGTAAACAATATTTACTCACAATCGATCGGTAATCGATGGTTTTCTAACCTTCAGAACAGACGGGAAGCGCTTCGTTACATACCTCATACATTCCCGGCTAGTGAATCACACTTTCCCGGCTAGCAAATGTCACTTTACCCGCTAGCTTATGTCACTTTACCTACTAGCATGCAAATAAATCAGAATCAAGTCGATATTCATTTAATATAAAAAGAAAAAAAACTATTTGGAATTATACATATTAATAGTTACATTCGAATTATGATTACTATTGGCCCTTAAAGCAAGGCCTTGTTGCTTAAAGGTATGAATTTCAGAATTCGATGATGATGCCGACGTTCTAGGATTGTCAACATGAGACAAATATTAGCTATTTTTACTTGTCCATGCAAAGAATTCTCCACATAACCTTCAGCCACGGTACTAGATTTTCCACCCCCTAATATCTTCAACTGGTAGAATGTCTCCACCAGTATTTGCTAATAATGTCGTCGAAGTACGTCTGAAAAATGTCCGTGAACCCATTTTCTAGTTTTAAAAAGGTTGCAATTTTTTTGGTAAACGTCCGATAGATTATGCCCAAAGGCTGTCGTGTAACTTTGCCCAAAACCTCATTTGTAAGAACAACCTTTCACAGTCGATGTTGTTGCGCATGTCACAGTATTGTTTCACTACTTCCACCCTTTCCGGTTTTTTAGTAAACCGCTAGGAATAGGTTTTTGTTTATAGGAATCGTTATTATAATCCGATTTCCCTAAAATTTCCAATCAATTTATTTCATTTTAGAAGTTCATCACACCTGCTAGCTCCGGAAATTCCAATACTCAAAGCAACCTAAAGGAAATTTGCACTTTAACATTTTTAATATGCACTAAAGAAATTAAAATGTTACCTTTTGAGGGAGATTTCTATCGGAGTATCGTTTAGAAATTTATCGATGTTTGCTTCGGAAAGAACACTTAAATTTTTAACTTTGTAATCCCACATTCTGCCTTTTCAAGTATAAGTAATATTTGTATAATTACTGATGTCACAAATTATGCCTAATATTTAATAGTGTTCGTAGCATCGAGTATCCCTTGACCATAAGTACTCGCTTTATTCTGATTACTCAATTCACCGAAATAGGCAAGGAGCACAGTCTCAGAGGTATGCAGCGCACCTTCAGCCACGCACCAGTTAATATACATTCGTTACGTATTCACATACCTTCATCGCTTTTCACAGGAATAAGGCCTTCGGATGCTAGTTCTCCAGCTACTCGAAGTTCTGGTGGCGTGGATTCAAATTCGCAGTCAGACATTTTCTTTAATATTGTCAAAAATTGAATTGTGAATATGACCCAACTTCAGATCGAAACTATGGTTGAATTTCAACTAACTTTTTATGTTGCCTAATTAATATACAAAGTAATAATTATATCAGAACTTGATTATGAAATGTGATAGATTGTGAGTAAAATAGGATACAAAAACCTCGGGGGGAAAATCATTCCATGCCTCACGTCTGCAGCACACCTCGGTGCTGCGCACCTCGGTATGCTACCTTGCCGTTCGGCTGTAATAGATCACTTTCCGGCTCCCGGTATGTAATTATACTATTACTCCACAATCGATCGGTAATCGATGGTTTTCTAACCTTCAGAACAGTCGG
>JARQZK010005448.1:0-17500 GCA_030704885.1 Cynegetis impunctata | reverse complement strand
ATAAAATGCAAACCGATTGTGGCCGAATATTTTCGAAACATCTATTTTCTAAACTGCTTAAAATTGCATAGTAATATTTTTGTATACCAGCTCACAATGCGAATGTACAGTGAGTTTTTTCAGTACAGGGTCGCAGTAATGGAGGAAGGAGAGAAACTTGCTTAATACACAGACGCTTTTTTCTCTGATCAAAATAAAATCTAATTTTAAAGACTTGAGTTGCTCCGACTCTTACAAATTTATGATGGAAAATATAGAAATTTTGCCAAAATTGGCAAGTCTGAAAAATTCCAAGTTAAATTGAATTAGTAGACAGAACTTGATCTCGTTAAAATTAAAACTTGTTACTTACTTTTGATTAATAGTTAATAAATAATTTAGACTTTTGGGTACCTAATCTATCTAACCGAACTAGATGACCTATCCTATAATTTACTATTACAATGTAGATATGTCTATTTGATTTTTGATCTACCAAAGGTTATCGTCAGGAGTTGTTTTTTATTTGATGATACCAAAAAAAAAGAGAAAACTGTAAACTGTGTATACTTAATAGAACTTTATTTGTTTTCTGTTGTTCTGTTTATATGGCAAACAAGCGGTCTAAAGTTTAAATAAATGAAAAATAAAAATATAAACGATGTTTTGTTTCATGAAAAAAAAAAAATTTTTTCACGGGGTGTCCGGGCAAAAACAAAATTTCACAGAAATGTCCGGGGTTTTTAAAATTTTTGTCCGGCATCGGCAATTTAGGTGATGGCAACCCTATCTCTGAGTGTTACCTCTTTGATAGATCTTAAGATCCTCATTTCGGTTGTTCTCGCTATTCTCTTTGTTGTCGACGTTTCTGCCCTCGTTCCGGCGGCGTATGTGAACACTGGTCTCACACACGATTTATATATGCGAGTTTTCGCTTTGTGACTCATGGCTCTGTTGGTCCAGACTATATCTCTCAGGCAGCCTCCGATCTTAGCTGCTTTGTGCGCCTGTGTTCGGACTTCTTCTACGACGCATCGTTCACTGGATACTGTCACTCCTAAGTAGTTGAATCTTGACACTTGCTCTAGAATTTTTCCGTTGATTACTATCTTACATCGGATAGGCTCTTTGGCGATAACCATGATCTTGGATTTCTCACAGGAGATAATCATGTTCAGTTCTTCTGCAGCTTTTTTGAACTCGTATGCTGAACTGCGCTGAAGGTCATCTTCATCTTCTGCTGTTAGAAAGGCGTCGTCTGCATAGCACAAAATATGTAAAGAACGACTTCCCATCTTATGGCCTGCCCGTATTATCTTCACTCTTTAGACAATTCGGTCCATTACAAGATTGAAAAGTAGTGGACTCAGGCTGTCCCCTTGTCGTATGCCAGTGGATATGCTGATCTCCTCAGATAATCAACATTGTGGTTTAATCCTGGTAGAGTTGTCGGTATTAAGATGTTGTTCAATTCAACTTACGTTAGTTATAAGATTATCATATATTGTTGGGAGAATATCCCCATATCACCTCATTCATGCAACGTATGATTGTATTTGATGAGCTTCTTTCATCTGTGGTCAGTGCTTTAAATTGTTGTATACATTCAACGCTTATCGTTGAATAATTTTCCGGTTTCAACCACATCAAGAACTCAATGTGCTGATAGTGTATTTTGCATATTCGTCAGGAATATCAATGAACTACGAAACAGTTATTCGTAGCCAAGAACCTATAGTGAGTTTGCGAATAGATATATTGTCCATGTGTTGTTGTAAGAAAAACTCGTGAGCAGCAGAGCTCCATCACAAAGGTCGTATTTTTTTCAGGAAATGCATCTCGTCGAGATGCGAAACGAATCGAATTATATTTTATTTTTCACTCTTATATTATTTGTTGATTTTACCTTAGATACGGTTGTTATAAATACACTCATTATGCCCTAGAGCAGTGGTGGGAAAACTTTTTTTAAGACGGGCCATTTGTAATAACTAGACAATCGCAGCGGGCCAAAGAATAATGCTTAATCGTTAAAAAATTTATGTGTTCTATAAACATATACATATATTATTACATACACTTATTATTTTAATAGTAAAAAAGCAAAAGGTAAGAAAATTATAAGCACAAAATATAAAATGAATTTAGTGTAGTTCTTGATGTGAAGTATTATCACATTATTTTCTGGTGTCGTTACTGGTTGATGGTGCATGAGAAAAATGAATTTGAGACAGTTTCATCAAAATTTCATCCAGTTTAGTCCGGTTCCATTTGCGAAGCAGAAATTTTTAAAACTGATGAAAGGTGCTCATCTGTAATTCTGTTTCTTAAAGAAGTTTTCCTAAGCTTCATTGTTGAAAAGATTTGTTCGCATATATAAGATGAGCCGAACATTGTCATTATCTTCATTGCATGAGTAATTAGATTTGGGAATTTATCTGGACTTAAATTACGCAAAATAGCGGCCGTTCGAAAAATTTAACCAAATTCTAATAGTTTAGTTCTGCCTCGGAAAACATTTGAAATACAAAATTTCGGCTCATTAGGTGTGATACGATCCGCTGGAGATGCCAGTATGCGGTTGCAGAAATTTGCCTAAATGTTGATACTTTTGTTCTGCAACGAAAAAAATTAAAAAAATGAAAAAAATTGTTGGCTGATGACACAGGTCAAGGCCATTTAGGCAATCTGCCTATTGATTTAAAAAAAATATCAGGTACCTAATTTCAGCTCATCTGAGTCGATGTGAGCCGCTAAAGATGCCAACATATATGTAAGACATGAAAAACTTTTCGAGAATTCTGGTCTAGGAGATCTAAAACGGATAAAAAAACCTCTCCCGCACCTGACTGCTTTCCTTCGATACACTGCAATAGTATGTATTTTATGGGATAAAATAAGACTAAAAAAAAACCACAAAAATGATCACAAAAAGTAGTAGGGTTTCTCTTTACTAATAGCAAAAATATGCTCAGAGCCACACTCGCCACAAATAGCGAGCAATTAAATAATGATATCCTAGCTGTTAATTATCTACTAAGATTTTTAGAAGATACATGAAAACGGCAATAATTTTCAAACTATCAACAATCGGCTATCTTATCACGAAAAATATAAAAGTTGACCATGGTCAATTTAATATATTACATAAGGTAAACAAGAAAACTTCCTCAATAATTTAAAAAAATATCAAACAACTTCCCAAGGGAGCTGGTTATATGTATTCCGAGCTACGAATTCTACATTCACAATCCAACGGGAATTATGATGTTTTCTATAATGCACCGTTGGATTGTGGATGTAGAATTCGCAGCTCGGGATACATATAACCAGCTCCCTTGGGAAGTTGTTTGATATTTTTTTAAATTATTGAGGAAATTTCCTTGTTTACCTTATGTAATATATTGAATTGACCATGGTCAACTTTTATATTTTTCGTGATAAAATCGCCGCAGGTAGTTTTTATGCGGGTCGTCACATTACGAAGTAAGAACGCGTTCACGACGGCACTCTTAACGGGCCGGATTAAACCTTTCCGCGGCCGGACTTGGCCCGCGGGCCGTAGTTTCCCCATCACTGCCTTAGAGCGTTATGAGCGGGCATTATGGATCATAACGCCCGCTCATTGAACGAGGAGAAATGAAGCAACTTCCATTGATTACATACTTCATAATCCTTGTCGTATACGACTCTGGATTTCTCCGGCAATTAATTATTCGCAGCTTTGGCTGCATTTTCTATGATATTCTTGGGTAAATTCATTTACATTTCCATTATTTCTATAAGACTACACAAAAAAAGCAGCAATGACATTCACTAAATATGATGATAATAATATTCACAAATGTCAAAATATCAACAAATGACATGCCTACTATGAAAGGAAAATAGAAAATATACGAGCAATGAACCGATTTTAAAATCGATTTTTCATTATAATAAAATAATTTTTTCGTGAAAAATAAAATATTGTATGCACCACGTGCGTTACTAGATCCTAAAGCCCATCGTGCGTTAGGATCTTTATAACGCACTTAGTACAGAGAACCGCGCCGATGCAAGCTAGTAAGAGCTTAACAACAAAATAATCGAACAAGTTTCCGAATTCAACTATCTGGGCACGATGACCTCACCATATGTCAACTTGAAAGAAAGTGTGAGACACCATATGAATAAAGCGGCCAGAATAGCAGGTGCGCTAAGAAGCACAATTTGGAAGAGTAACCATATGACAACCACGAGTAAGGTGAGAATTTACAAGACCTGTAATGTCATACCTACACGGCGGAAACACGAGCTGTCACGGCCGAAACAAAAAGAATGGCATGCACGAACAAGATGAAAGTAATAAGGACAATTACTGGAAATACGCTAAGAGATCAGAGGAGGAGCTGTGAGATCAGAAAAGAATGAACTGAGGATGTAGTAAGGTGGATGCAAGCGAAAAGAAGATTCTGGAACGAGCACGTATCACGAATGAGACATAACAGACTGGCGAAGGTGGTAAGAAATGGAAAACCAGCATCACAGCGACCTCCAGAAAGACCTCCAGAAGGATGGCAAGAGAGTTGGAACTCAATATCGCAGGAGCGAGATGTGGGGTGGTTGAGATTGGGTGAAACAAGCTATTAGCTTCCGCAAAGAAGAAGAAGAAGAGCACTTGGTACATAAATATTTATTGAAAAACCTAATTCAAAAGTAGAAAGTAATTAATTTTTTTTTAATTCTCGAACTGCGTCGTGTCCGAGGAAAATAGTTGAAACCAACGGAGGAACGTACCTCAACATCAACTCAATCTACGCACCAAATTGCAATCCTCTATTATAAAAAAAATCGCGAATTGTATCGCCTAACAGATCGAGATGCAATTCGAATTGAATAGACACCACGGAATGCAGCGCGGTTGAGAAAAAGAGTTGAAACCCACAAATAATCGCAATTGAAACCGTAGATCATGCACAATTGTTAAAAATACTTCAAGGTTGAGAAATAAGGGGAATACCCTATAAATTATTCAAATCATTTGGAACAACGTTCACAGTGCGTAAGAATAGGTAACTGTACAAACTCAGATAGTTTGTTTCATTGTGCAGTGTCTCAGGGAACATTACTTGGTCGTGTTTTGTTCTTGTATATATCCATAGCATACTTATTCAGGAGTCTTCTGTTAATAAAGTATGTTTTGCTGATGACAAAGTTATTTTATATAAGAACGACAGTTGGCAGCATTTGAAACAAAATACAGAAAGAGACCTGGCAAGCATATTTCAATTACATTCATACCATGAATAATGAGAAAACAGTTTCCATCCTGTGGCCAGTTATAGTAATCATCTTTCGACACATTGAAGATAAATGTTGATGAGGATATAACATCGGTAACTTATATTTATTAGTAGTTATTGCCCAACCCAATAATATTGGGCAATAACTACTTATAAATAAAATTTATCGATGTTATATCGTTGGGCTGCTTTTGTCAAATTACGAGAGGTATGCAAAAGTGATATACTTATATGTCTAAAGTGAAAAGTGTATGAACAGTGCGTGTTACCAGTAATGACATATGGAGCAGAAACTCTGACATTAACACAAAAGTCAGCAGAGAATCTAAGAGTGTGCCGAAGAGCAATGGAGAGAGCCATGCTTGGAATCGCTAAAAGAGACAGAATACCCAATAATACCACCAGACAAAGATCTAAAGTTAAAGACATAGTTGAGCACATAACTAGAACGAAATAGAGATGGGCTGGTCATATAGCGAGAACATCAAACGACAGGTGGACTAAAAGAATACTGGAATGGCGACCACGAGAAGACAGACGTCATAGAGGCAGACCACCGACACGCTGGACCGATGATATAAAGATAATTGCTGGGAATTGGACAATGACGGCTCAGAACCGAGAGACATGGAGGAACCTAGACAAGGCCTATGTCCAGCAGTGGACAGTGACGGCTACACGATGATGTAGTTATTGATTCTCATCTTGGACGAGATCAACAAGTACTTTATGGCTCTGCCTCCTTGAGAGGTATATTGGGTAAATTCAAATACTCGGCTCAAATTCTGAATCTACCAGAAAAGAAAGTGCTTTACTATATTTTTATACAGGCTAGACTTTCATATGGTATGTTGGAATGGGCTGGAGTTGCCAATTGTCACCTGAAGAAGAGATATAACTCCACTGAGTATGTTTTTCGGGAGGCAGGGGTACTCAATTTAAGAAGTTTATATTCCCTCAGGGTGATTTATGTTTTCATTATATTAATAACGTAGCGTGAAAGAGTGATTATGCAATTAAATTTGTGCCTATGATTAAACTCAAAATTGGGAGTTATAGTGACAAATAATTCCAAGAAAGTAAGTGTATGGAACAACTCACGTGTAGATTGCGTTTAGGTGACATCAAAGACAGGTAAATAAATAATTAGTAATAAGGACATTATCACCGAAAACAGTGATAAAAAGTAAGGCCGAAAGTAGTTATCTCTCCAGCAGAGGTCAACGTCACCCGGTCAAGTTTTTTACAACGTTGCTAGAGTGTGTAAAATTTCCCGAGCGTAGGGATTGATGATAGGGAAAGCTTCCGAACCGTTAAGGAGAGCCAACCCTTTTCACAGTCCTTAATGAATGTAAACGCAACATCAGAGATTGAAGATATTGAAAGAAAGAGGGCAGAAAAGGTCCAGAATAAGTATCACGGACCAACAAAGAGTTTGAACTAACAACAGGTAAAGGAATATTAGACACTGATTTATCCGAAATGGAAAAGATTCGTGCTGTTTTAGAAAAGATGATGGTAGAAATTAGAAACATGAACTCATAAAACACAGAAGTCAAAAAGAATCAGGAAAAAACGGATACCATTATTGAAGAAAATTGAGAAATGGAGAACCAAATAATGAGTTTGGAGCATAGAGTTGAAAATCTGGAGAAAGTAAAGAAAAAAAACATTCTGATAATTACAGGGATAACGATTCGTTCGAACGATAATGAAGTAGTGAAAGGAATGATGGAAGACTTTATTCTTGAGGTTCTGAATGTTAAATTAAAGATAAAAATGCTAGAAACATAGGAGAGAAAAATTGTCTTGTAGAAATGGAGAGAATGGACGAGAAAAAAATAATGAAAGCAGAAAGTCAGTTAAGAAATCATGAACAAAAACTATTTATGACATGACCGTAATAGAGAAGGGTATCCAGGGAAATATCAAAACTAAAGAAAAGGAATAGGAGAATAAGGGAAGTAATACCAAAATAGGCTAACGGAAACTATTAGTAAATGTGGAAGATGTAGGCAGATTTCAAACCTGTAACAGGCTTATGTAAAATAAGGATGAGAACAAAGTATAAGAAGATAAGGTTTATGAATGTACACTGTCCCACAAGAGAAATAGAAGAAGAAGAAAAAGAGAATTCTACGAAGATATTGAGAAAATGTACAATGAAATACCAAAATACGATGTCAAATTATAATAGGAGATTTTAATGCAGAATAAGGAAGGTTTATAAATGTACACTGTCCCACAAGAGAAATAGAAAAAGAAGAAAAAGAGAATTTTACGACGATATTGAGAAAATGTACAATGAAATATCAAAATGCGATGTCAAATTATAATAGGAGATTTTAATGCAGAATTAGGAAGGTTTATAAATGTACACTGTCCCACAAGAGAAATAGAAGAAGAAGAAAAAGAGATTTTACGACGATATTGAGAAAATGTACAATGAAATACCAAAATACGATGTCAAATTATAATAGGAGATTTAAATGCAGAATTAGGAAAAGAAGAAGTATATGAACCTGTTATTGGAGATCATTATAAGCTTGCTGTGAGTAACTGAAATGGTAGAAGGCTTATAGAGTTTCCTACAGAAAGAGACCTGCTAATAGTAAGCACCCACTTTCAACATAAAGGGTACGTGGATCTCACCTGATGGGAAAACAAGTAATCAAATAGTTCACGTGATAATTGAGAATAAATATAGGGGATATGTAACAGATGTAAGAAGTTATCGTGCAGTTGACATAAATACAGATAGCCTATTAGTGAGAGCAAAAATAAAGTACAGGAGGCCACCCAGAAAAGCAATACGATCGAATACTGTAACCAGGTATGACATGACTAGATCAAAAGAAGAGAATTAGACAAAAAAATTCCAAGAAGAGGTAAATGAAAGTATAAACATAGATAATAACATAGGAAATAGTTGGGAAGAATTCAAAAATATAATGAACAAGGGTGCACAATTGCTGGAAAGGAGAAAATTACAACATGCTAGCCGAAGTGAAAACGGTGGGACTCTTGACATGCATTCTATCTAGCTCCACGTTTTCTGAACTACCTACGAAAAAACCTATCTATTCATACATCTCATTCGTATCCATGGTTTAAGGGCGGAGTTAATAAGATTTTAATAGAAGAGAAAAGTAATGAATATTCATCATTTTTTTAACTAGCTTTACAGTGACAAATCACTGGATAGGCCGAGGTGTGCCACTGGCAGGGCCTGCTCGATACCCAGACTCAAACTTCCTGGATTATTTCTTATAGGGATATCTGAAGTCATCAGTTCATGCTACTAATTTGGACGACTTGCGAAATTGAATAAATACTGTGTGTAAATTAGAAACGACCCTGTTGTGTTTGAAAGGGTTCAGCACCCAATGACGAGAAGACTGAATGCTTGTATCCAGGCTGGACGAAGTAATTTCGAACATTACTGTAGATGGAGCAACGTCGCATGTCGAAGCAGCCGTTGACACCTGTTTCGGACTCTTTGGTCCTCATCAGAACGGCGTAGCCAAGTATGCGATGGAAAACCTGGAAATGAAAAAGCAACAACAAGCAGAATCCCTGCGAACATATGCGGGCTAGACCGATAATTTTGCTTGTGTTATATATACAGGGTGTCCCACCGGGAAAGAACGCGATCTGTATATGGAAAACTACACATAGGAAACTTTTGAAAATTTGACAGTATACTAATGTTGATAGGGGCAACTCGACTAAAATATTTTTAAGATAGTGGCGCTTCCGGTTATACCGGAAGTTGATACCAACTTGCTTATTTTAAATTGGATACCCTATATATGAATTCATTTTTAGATTCTATGCAAGATTCTAGGCAGATTTTATGTATTATGTCCTATACCTAAGTCTAAGCGTTTTTGACATATTTAGGTTTCTATGTCAAAAATGACGATTACAAGCCCTAATATAATTATCAATTGTTCCTATAAGGATTCCCGTATTACTTACTTTGGGGTAGATTCCTTATTGAAAAAGACTTTTAGATTTTGTATAGTATATAACTAATCATACAGAGTGTTCGAAAAAAAAGATCTAAAATGAGATTGAGAAAACTGACAAAAATCAATTTTTTCAAATGGAAACCCCCATTTTCCTTATTTTGTAATATTTAGCATCAAAAATTAATGTAACTTTGTAGGTTATCTATACCTAAAATTTGAAGTTTTCGAAATATTGCCAATTTAATATTTTTATATGGCGATTTTGCATTTAATCGTTAAACAATTAGATCTAGTATAGCCACGATCGTATTTGACATTTCAAATCATCGTAATGGCACCCCTGTTCAATTATACAAACGAAAATTATTTAAACTTTTAAGGCTTATCTAAATCATTTTCATTTAAATGCTGCACTAATGAAAATATGGATAGCATAGGGATGATATTTGTGTTTCCGTAAAATTCTTAGAACTGACGATTTAGATAAGCCTGATTCTAATGCTATCTGCCTTGAAGATTTTGTTGGATATGCTTCAAAATATCCCAAAATTGCTATTTTAATATTTTCATTGTTAACAACTGGTTTCTTTTTGTACACTTATGCCTTTACGGATCCAAAATTCTTGAAGTTTTCTATAATTGGTTTAACAGTATTTGGTGATGGTTTTTGTTTATGAGGATATCGGGTCGCACATGTATCACATGTTCTTGAAATAATTTATCACATTGTCCATAAATAATGAATAAGTTTAAATAATCTTCGTTTTTATAATTTAACGGGGATGCCATTACGATGATTTGAAATGTCAAATACGATTGTGGCTATCCTAGATCTAATTGTTTAACGATTAAATGCAAAATCGCCATATAAAAATATTAAATTGGCAATATTTCGAAAACTTCAAATTTTAGGTATAGATAACTTTATACAAAGTTGCCTAATTTTTAAATGCTAAATACTACAAAATAAGAAAAATGGGGGGTTTCCATTTGAAAAAATTGATTTTTGTCAGTTTTCTCAATCTCATTTTAGATCTTTTTTTTCGAACACCCTGTATGATTATCCAAATACTATACAAAATCTATTAAAGCAAGTCTTTTTCAATAAGGAATCCACCCCAAAGTAAGTAATACGGGAATCCTTATAGGAACAATTGATAATTATATTAGGGCTTGCAATCGTCATTTTTGACATAAAAACCTAAATATGTCAAAAACGCTTAGACTTTAGGTATAGGACATAATACATAAAATCTGCATAGAATCTTGCGTAGAATCTAAAAATGTATTAATATATAGGGGTAATCCAATTTAAAATAAGCAAGTTGGGTATCTACCTCCGGTTATAACCGGAAGTGCCACCATCTTGAAAATATTTTAGTCGAGTTGCCCATCAACATTAGTATACTGTCAAATTTTCAAAAAAGTTTCCTATGTGGTAGTTTTCCATATACAGATCGCGTTCTTTTTCCCGGTGGGACACCCCTTATACATATATATATATATATATATATATATATATATATATATATATATATATATATATATTATATATATATATATATATATATATATATATAATATATATACATATATATATATATATATATATATATATATATATATATATATACATATATATATATATATATATATATAATATATATATATATATATATATATATATATATATATATATATATATAATATATAGAGATATATATATATATATATATATATATATATATAATATTATATATATATATATATAATATTATATATATATATATAATATATATAAATATAATATAACTATATAATATATATATTATAATATATATATATATATATATATATATATATATATATATATATATATATAGATTTGTGAAAAGAGTTTTCACGAGAAAACTTACTTGAAACTTTCAGATGAAAAGATCAGTTGTTGAGTTAGTGTCATAGTGTGATGAATGTCCAAATAACTGTCGAAGAAATCACCACATTCCTGAGTTGATTTAAGGCCTCGATAAAATATTTTGAAATACACAAACTCACGAGCGTCTCTAAGTGAAACAAAGGAAATAAACTGGAGTGTCAATTATTTTACAATATAATCGGTACTGAAGTATGCCCTGCGCTTTTTGAATCAAGAAGAATTATAATTGTATACAGGCGTACCGAAGCCTACTGTAATTTCTGATAAGGTAACATTTTTAAAATAGCCAAAACGGGTTCTGAAATAATCAGGAGCGTATTTAGATTATACTGCACAATTCATTTACGAATTATCTCGAGGATGTTAGTTTACTAGCTTGGACTTTTAGACAATGCTTTTTTTAGAAATTGGATTTTAAGAATACCTAGTGACTTTCCATTATTCTAAAAATGGAAGAACTATGAAATTCAAATTTCGTAGTAATAATTTATCAATTTGATGCTCAGATCCATGGAATGACTTCAAAAATACAATCCAAGTTTTCTATGTATGCCAATTCAAAAATGTTATCTCATGAAAATATAGTAAATGCTATATTATTAGTTCAATTTTAAGGCAGTTCATTTGAATCGATTTGAGTTCTTGTTGAGATTAGGTACTATAAAATAACGTTTCATTTATAGCAGCCCAAGAGTTTATATATTTTGAACTAGACATAGAATTTTGAAATTCTATTATACTCAATTAAACTTTCAATAGTTTAAATTATGCTGATCATGTAATAAACGCATCCCGTACCAATTTGTGTTCTTGACATTCACTGGGAAAGTTAATTATCAGGAAGCTCAAATAACAGAAGTCGAATTCGTATTACATTTTTCTATTACTTGGTTACCATATTTTTGGAACGAAGTTAGTTATCGCGCGTTGCGAAAGGGGGCTAGACGGAAAAAAAACTTAACATCCAAGAGAGTTAGTATAACATATCATTTATTTTGTGCAGACTAATCAAAACAAACCTCCTAGCGGAGTCGAGATTATACGAGTTCAACGAAGCATCGAAAATATTTCTTGTCGCGCACGCCGTTCGCGTGTTTCTCTGTCTGTCTCTCTCTATAATAGTAATAATAATAATTGATTTTTCTTTCTGAAAAAAAAACATTTGTATAGGAATTGTCGAATAAACAAGAAAATATCACATTTTCCTTAAAAAATCTTCTACAGAATATAAACATTTATCAACCAATATATTTTTCAACTTAGCCCTAAATACTTTTGACAGACTTTGGCAGTTTGTTGAAAAATTGTGTCCCCAAAGAGTCAGGTGACTTACATCCTACCTTATAATTATTGTAAGGAACATACAAATCATTTTGCTGACGTGTATTAACCTCATGTTTATCTTTCACCAAATTAAAAATACTCTTATTTGTATAAACATATATACATATTTCATAAACAAATAAGAGTTAATATGCCAAGTTTTTGAAAAAGACACTTACAGGAATATGAACTGGAAACACGAGATATACATCTAATCATTCATTTCTGTGATAAAAAAACCTTACAAGCAAGAGATGACCAACCCCAGAAAATGACACCATATCGTAATCTCGATTCTGCGTGAGCATAATAAATAGATACTAGTTGTTTTTAATTTAAAACAGTGCGCAAGTTTTTAAACATATTTTCGTAATCCCATACTGTTATTTTGATTTAACGGTATTCAGATGACAATTGAAAAGTCAGTGTTAACGGCCGCTGGCCGTTATAATTTTATAACGGCCGGCGGCCGTTAGGAAATCACGTGTTCAAATATTTATTTCAAAACATCATTCTGGTTACAATAACAATTATAATAAAACTATCTATTTATTTATTTGAAAAGGAAGTCCTTTGGGAATGACAAATACCCTATTCTTTTTGTTTTTAGTGATACTTAATGTAACCAAAACTTTGGTACTGGTGCTTTCAAAATAATCCACACTCAGCTTCACAAGTTCTTCACGTCTACAGGCACCAAAAATTCCACATATTAATACAACTTTTTCAAGCAACTATGTATGATCATTTGCCTCCAACAAAAACTTAATTACTTCTTCTTCAGACAAAATTTTTGATTTCTTTTGGTTGTATCCATCAGACTTTCGTCTCAAGAATAAAAATAATTTTCCAAATTTGAAAAAACATTTCTGTTGTTAATACTCTAATATGGTGCAAGATTTAAAATAACTAACCTTGAAATGTCAATGTTGTCATAAACTCTCAAAGCAAGTTTCAACATTGAAATCTTCGTCCACAGCGAGTTGGGAGAATAAACCTTCGATTTTCCTTTCGCATAGGCTAATAAAACATCTTCATTAACCACCTTTACATTCTTGCTATTACGCCAATTTTCAAAATTTTCATATTCTTTTTTATACCGCTGTTGAGTTATTGCCGGCAGTAAATCAACACTCACTGCACATGATTCTTCCAATATTTCAAAAGGAATTTCATTTTGTTCCTCAATTTCATCCATAATCGTCGTTACAGCGAACTTGCGAACACAAAAAACTGACGTTGTTTATGAAATTGCCAAACAGTTCCATCACAACAGAGTGCACGACGTTGGGATTTTTTTTCAGAATTACGAGGTACGGGGTTTGTTTTTTCTTCGGAATCAAAATGTAATCTTCCAACGGGATTACGAAAAGTCTTTAACGACACACGGCCGATACGCAAATAACGGATTCGGTTAGTTATAATCCTCGGCTGCGCCTCGGATTACAATATCCAACCTCATCCGTTATTTGCTACATATCGGCCTTGTTACGTTAATAACTATAACTACACTATTCAATTTTCCCGAAACAAATTCGCAATGATTTTTAAAATTGAGACATTCATCCAAATAGACTCCCAAAAATTTCACATTATTACTTTGTTCAAGCAAATTTTCCCCTGCATAAACATTTACTCTAGAGCACTTCCTCTGGTAATAATTATGAAACCGTATAAGAGCTCTCTCTATCTCATAGGAAGCAAGCCAGTTATTTTCGTTTCGTCTTTCTCTTTCGCATTAAATAGTGTGGTTTCGCGATGATTATTTTTGTTGAGTGTATACAGGTTTTTTGTACATTATAAATAATAAAAAATAATAACAATAATGAATCCTGACAGTGTTTCTGCACGAGTTCCGGATATTGCTGATGGAGTTAGGTAAGTAGAGATTTTATACAGAAAATAATAATACATAATACAGGCATTTAAATAAAATAGAATCCCAAACATATTTTTCCTACTTCAGTTACCACAAGCCAATTATTACTAAAATTGAGCCTACTGATTAAGTTTATATTACATTATATTTGTTAATAATAAAAAAAATGTTATTTTAACTTAAAAAACTAAAACTTGTAACTATAGACCTATTGCTTTATTGCCTACCTTATCGAAGATAGTTGAAAGGCTCATGAAATGCCGTCTCTTACCCTTCCTTCTCAAACATAATATTCTTACAGCACAACAGTATGGCTTCTTACCCACAAAATGCACTAATGACGCAATGTTTTCGGTTCTTAATGAAGTATATACATCACTCAATGACAAACTGTTCACAACTTCAGTTTTTTGTGACTTCGCAAAGGCCTTTGATTGTGTTAACCATGCAATTTTAGTACGAAAACTTCAGTTTTATGGCATACGTGGGTCTCCTTTAGAATGTTTAAATCTTACCTAACTAACAGGCAACAAATAGTACGAGCAAATGGTAAGAATTCAATAAAATCTACACCAATAGACAGTGGGGTACCTCAGGGCTCGGTTTTGGGACCAATTCTCTTTCTTCTTTTCATCAACAATATTGTGGACTTGAAAATAAGTGGTAGAATTACTTTGTTTGCTGATGACACCAGTGTAACTTGGAGTAACGCTGATATACAAGCCTTACAGTCAATCATAAGTAATTATTTGATGGCTATTAAGACCTGATCTGATTCAAATGGACTTTGTTTCAACACAGATAAAACTGTAGTAATGTCTTACAGAGGAACCCTACAACCTGTTACCCTAAACAGTAAAACAATTCAAACAGTGAACTCAGTGAAGTTTTTAGGTCTTTATATTGATGAGTCGCTCAAATGGTCTACTCATATAGACATATTAACAAAAAAATTATCTTCTGCATGTTTCGCCATTAAAACGGTTTCTAGAGAGCTTTCAATTTCTGCTGCGTTGTCGACATACTTTTCTTTATTCGAATCACACCTTCGTTATGGTTTGCCATATTGGGGTTCATGCCAGTTCGTTATATGTTTGATCTGAGCAGAAGGACACATTGCGAATTCTACTTTAAAAGATTCAAAATTCTAACTCTTCCTTCACTATTCATATTCGAATCCGTCTGTTTGGTTCGCAAACACACTCATAACTTTTCAGAAAGACCAAATCATAGATATCCCACAAGAAATTCAGATACAGATATTTATTTAATAACGCCCACCTCCTTTACCTACAATGCCGGAAAGTTATACAATCATCTACCATTGGAGCTTAAATCCTTGAGTACGTACAAAAAGTTCCGAAGTTCAACTAAGGCTTTTCTTTTGTAGAGACCATTTTACTCAATAGCAGAATTTTATTCTGTAACTGAATTTCACAATGTAACATAGACCCTTGAGATCCACATTTAGTAGCAACATATATTAATGTTTTGTTTTATTTT
Source organism: Cynegetis impunctata (assembly GCA_030704885.1). Taxonomy (NCBI): domain Eukaryota; kingdom Metazoa; phylum Arthropoda; class Insecta; order Coleoptera; family Coccinellidae; genus Cynegetis; species Cynegetis impunctata. The sequence goes on along the minus strand of JARQZK010005448.1, from coordinate 1,621 downwards.
TTTATAATACAATATGTAATATACAAAATTTTATATCTGTATGATAAGTTTAGTTGACAAATATGTTGATTCTTAACATATGTTTATACATAATTGACTGATAAATGTTTTTCTATTTTGCTCTTCTATTTAATAGATTCTTGTTTTGTTCAACGATTGAAAGTGTGTTTTGTTTGATAAGTTATTATTGTTAAATTTTATTTTTAATTTTTTATAGGTATGTGCTTTGTCGAGAAAATTTTGTAATTTTATAGGACAATAAAGCTGTTTCTTTCTTCTTTCTTTTCTTCAAAAAAATAGAATTTTATTACTTCACTAATTAATCGAAAGAAACTTCGTTCTATCCTGGTGTCCCTTGACACTTCTCAAGTTTTTTTTCACTTAGTTTGAATCTGTAAGTCTCGAGTAAAGATGAAATTAAGAATGTTAAATGGGTTCTCGTAATACTATAGGAAGTTACTCCTATAAGATTATGAATGTTTCAAATATTATAGAGTTGTAAATTTTTTCATTCGAATCGTTCATTCTCATTGTTTATATTTCAGCATTGACTACTACTCATGTTCTTCAAAAATTCAATATATTCTTACGTTGTTTGTCCTTGGTTAATGAAATCATAGGGATATTTCAATTACGAAGATTTTAACTTAGAAAATATTTCAATGTCCCAAAAATTTAAAAAGACTTTTTCCATTTATATCCAGTGGACTAACTAATAATAGGTAGATATTTCCACAACTATATTCTTGGAATATGAATAATAAAGTCAAAATATCTTCACAATTATCATAGTATTAACAGAAAACAGACATCAATGATTATTTCTCAAATATTTTCGATTCGGCCCTGTAAACATTTCCTCAGTCGACTGAGAAATATTTATGATTACATTTGTAGCCGTTCACTTGTTTCGCGATGTGAGGAGAATCGAGAATGCGGTATTGTCAGTCAGATTCTCTAAAAACGCAGCTATCTTTCGCTGGATCCCACTAAACTGGCCCATTATTATACATATTTTAAACACCCGGTCCCGAGCATTGTGCCTTTTTTACGTAATTAAGTTTCAGCTCGTGGGAAAACGAAGCTTTCTTCCTTTCTGATCAATGTTGGCCCAGAAGAAGAAATGAAATGCAACAGTCAGTCGAAGTTGTATCCCAACAATGTTATCAGCTATCGAATTCGTCAGAATATTATTTCCTTCAACACAAAAAAATGTTTGTATATTATAGTCATCGCTATTCAGATTGAGTCAATTCGTTATTTTAAATAGGTATTTCTCTAGAGCAGCGGTTCTCAAACTTTTTTTGTGACGGAACCCTTAAAAGAATAAATTTTTAATGGAGCCCTAAACCTAAACTAATAGCAAAATCAGTTATATGCGTATTGTTTATCAATAATCATACAAAAGAAGGTTTATACAGTAAGTAGTAAGTTAGTAAGCAAATGATATAATTAAGTTCATCTAATGGGAGGAATGAAATTGTTTTTCATTCCTCATCAATTGGATAATGTCAGGCTTGATAGAAGAAAGTTGAGTTCTCATGCCTGATTCGGCATCCAGTCTATTGTTGTATTTTGTTTTTGTAGCTTTATATGCTGAAAATCCCGTTTCACACAAGTA
>JARQZK010005447.1:0-15000 GCA_030704885.1 Cynegetis impunctata | reverse complement strand
GATGCAAAAAGAAAAATTTTACAAAAAAATCCTGAAAAGCACAAAGTTCGGTGGCACTTTCTAATACAGAATTGTTGAATCAAAAAATAATCTAGTCAAATATAACTCGCGAGTTCGATAAATTATAGAAAATAATTTGACAGATTTGACAGAACTTGTTGCCATTTGGAAATAGCCACTCGAGCCCTCCGGGCTCTCGTGACTATTGCCTGGCAACAAGTTTTGAAAAAATCTGTCAAATTATTTTCAATTTATTCTCACTCTCTTGTTATATTATTACTGAGAATTTTGGGAATATTCCGAGTGCCTATCTGTTGCCATTATTGATATCGAGCATAAATGAGCAAAAAAAATATCGTTTGTTGTATGGGAGCCCTCCCAACTATTTTGTATTCAGTATTTGTTGTTATAGCGGCAACAGAAATACATAATTTGTGAAAATTTCAACTGTATAGCTATCGCGGTTGTTGAGATACATCCTGGTGACTGACAGACAGCGAAGTCTTAGCAATAGGGTTCCGTTTTTACTCTTTGGGTACGGAACCCTAAAAAATAACGACTAAGTCGCCTTCGAGTGATTTCGTACTACATCGTTTACGCTTTCAACGGAACCGGACCCAGAACGTATAAATTTCGCCGTATGACGATAACTAAGTAGCCAAAAAGAATGAAATGCGTGTCTCGTCGCCTATCTCATCGATCCTCATCTTATGTAACACTTCGCGCGTCAAACGAACGTCTCGTAATCTTTCAGCGTGTCCAACGTGTAATAACTGTCACTTCTCCTCAATTGATACCGCGTCACCAAACAACATAGCAACTGTGACGCGACGCGCCTCAAATTTCCGGGCGCGTACCAAGCATCATTCGAACTACTACTACTTGAACGGCTCACCTCTCTGTTGTCCTGGTCCTGCGGGTCGGTGAATTTCACGGAGTGCGTCCTGCTGGCCTCCTTCTCTTCCCAGTCCTCGTCGTCGTCCTCGTCGGTCTCGTTCGCATCTGTAGCAGCGGTTAATGTTCCGTTAGACAGGCCGGAATTGTAGTCGCAGCGATACAAGCGGCCGTCGGAGGAAGCTACATCGGTGCAACAGGCACAGGCGGGACAGACAAAACAGAAAAAAAAGCGTGCTGAGAGAGGAAAGGTAGCGTTGTGCAAGGCGTTCGCGTGCGATTGATTGCGTGGGGGATTGAGATCGATCGTTTAGAAATGAAAAGGTTGGATCAGTGATACGATGATCTGAGGAGCGTCTGAATGTAGTAAAAGACATACTAAATGTCACTGAAAGGTTTCGGCGTCTCGCTCGAATGTACTCGATAAAATTCGAAAATAAGGTTAATGTCATTCTTTATTTCATTGAATGAATCATATACCATACTTGCCGTTGATGTGTAACACCCAACTATCGGTATGTAGGCCAAGAAGCTACAGAGATTTAGAGTGAGCATTTTGTGCAAAAAGAAGAAAACCAGCTCCGCCATTGTTTGTAAAATAGTTCCACATGATATAGTGATATGTTTTTCACTCGACTTCATTATTTATATCTTTGTTACTAACAATTTTATGCAAAAAATCGCGTTTTTTTAGTTTTTTGCTTATAAAATTGAAACTATCAGAGTAATCGTGATGGTGTCAATAGACTTATTGTAGAAAATGAGAAGGCGAAAATAAGAGGTCAGACGACTCGATCAGACCCTTAGTCAAAGGGAGAATTGGAAAAAACCGGCCAAAATGCAGTTTTTTCAAAAGTTAATAACTCGGTTATTTTTTGAGTTGTAGCGTAGATCCTCTATCAATATAAACTTTATTTGTGCGAAGAGCAGGAACTGTGCGATGCATAGTTTTTGATCTGTGGCCATTTGAATATTTTACTATGCAATTTTCCAGCAGACCTGAATGCGACAGGTATAGTCCGATTTCAATTTACAAAAAAGATTTTGAAAGTAGAATTCTCATTGTCCAAAATGTTCATCTTGGTTTTACATGAAAACGCTGATAAATATGTTGAAAATAAAGCTGAACATGACGAAAAAGGGCCGAGCGTGTGAGAATAGTTGAAGAGTGGGGGTAGAGCAGCAGGCAAGAATACACATTAGAAAGCGTCGGCATTTTGAACATGACGGTTATTTCTCGGCCGTTTTTCGTCATGTTTAGCTTTATTTTTAACATATTTCTCAGCGTTTTCATGAAAAATCAAGATGAACGTTTTGAACTATGAGAATTCTACTTTCAAAACCTTTTTTGTAAATCAGACCATACCTGTCGCATTCAGGTCTGCTGGAAAATTGCATAGTAAAATATTCAAATGGCCACAGATCAAAAACTATGCATCGGACAGTTCCTGCTCTTCGCACAAATAAAGTTTATATTGATAAATAATACTAACCGGAGGATCTACGCTACAACCGAGTTATGAACTTTTGCATTTTGACCGGTTTTTTCCAATTACCCTTAGACTAAGGGTCTGATCGAGTCGTCCGACATCTCATTTTTTTCGTCTTTTCATTTTCTACAATAAGTCTACTGACACCATCACGATTACTCTGATAGTTTCAATTTTATAAGCAAAAAACTAAAAACAACGCGATTTTTTGCATAAAATTGTTAATAACAAAGATATAAATAATAAAGTCGAGTGAAAAACATATCACTATATCATGTGGAACTATTTTACAAACAATGGCGAAGCTGGTTTTCTTCTAACACTTTTTACATGAAAAAATCTCTGTAGCTTGGCCTAATGTGGCATTTGCTGGGATTATTTTCGTGAATGCAACAGGCAGTAGGGGAAAAAGGCGCGAAAGCAAATGCTGTTCAATTTATTCTGAAGAATATCTCACTTTTTTTCATGCTCACAAATTTCACAACGTTTATGTCGATTTTGGAAATTTTAACGCTATTGCAACCTTTCTTCGTGGTTTATCGATTAAAATCAATTGATATCCACTTTTCAATAGTCAGTAAATTGTAGTATTTGCACGATGAAAATGCATGTAGGAACTCGTCCGATCTGAAAAGCGTATTGTGAACTGTATTTTTTTAGGTGAAAATTCTTATTGATATTGTAAATGACAATATTTTTGAATTGAATTGGCATTCACTTGGTGAAAGTTCATATTCATAACTTCATAAAGAAAAAAAAACTAACTTTTCACAGGTTTAAATAAAATTTTTAAATAGGTACTTTAAATTTTTATAGGCTCAACTGTAACGATTGTGAAAAATTCTATATAGGACGTACAATTAGAAATTTCAAAACTCGAATACACGAACACCAACGTAGCTATATTAAGCAGAAAATGGACTCTAATTATGCCTGTCATCTTATTCAAGAAAACCATACCTTTAATCACAATTATAATATATTACAGTTAGAAAATACTCTCCCCAAAATCAACCGTTGGGTATCCCTATACATCAATAAATATAAAAATTCCGGAAACCTAGTTAACGACCAGATTGAAGTAAACCCTTCTCTTCTTCTTAATCTGTTCAATGTACCTACCAATAGCTCTGAATGAATTGCTTATTGCTATTTAGTTTCTCTAAGAACCCCTCTGTGTTATGTTCAATTTTTCGTATAAATAGATTGTTTTGAAATACCATAATTTAGTACGAGATGAAGTCAATGTTATGACGAAACGCATTTACTCATTAAATTTTATTTAATCCTGTGAAAAGTTATTTTTTTGTTTCTTTATGAAGTTATGACAATATTTTTGATAAGTTGAGAAATTTTCTTGAAAATATTATAGTTAGACCAGTAGCTAACAGCAGCTAAGAACGAAAAATTCCCTTCAATCTCCCTAATTTACATCAATTGATTACGCAAGACTCAAACATAGAAAGCTCAAATTGGTCCCAAAACTTTCAGATTGTAGATCTCTACACTTTACTCATATAAAATTTTTCGAAAAAACCCTTTGTTTCTGCAGGAGAAGCGAGAGATTTGCGAGAGCATTTCAGCTTTGGCCGCGTTTTCCAGGGAAACAATAAGTTTTTCCTCATCCTGCCTGACAGAGCTACATTCGAGACTAGCATAATGAATTTCCCCACAACGATCCCTGGACAACAATCAAAAGATAAACCGCGCTCAGGAAATTTGGCACGCTCAACTGCTGTTAGCTAGTGGTTATCTCTAATATTTTCGAGAAAATTCTGCTCGTTACCCAGGTTAATTGTTACACATCATTGGCGATTAGTGTAGACTCGCTCAATATTATTTTCTGCGCTTTAAATGTAGGAGCGAAATATCTGCTATCGTTTCTTGTTGATAATTCGAAAAAATTCATATACTTCAGAAATTAACACAAACAGTAAAATTGATGTCCCCCACGATTAATTTAAAAATCAATTTCTAGAAAATGTACATCAGATAGCAATTTAGAAAACAATTTTGCTCAATCACAATTGAAAAAAATCAAGAAGAATGGAAAAACATGTATGAAACGCAATGAATGAAGTAAGATGATATTTATCGGGAAAAAATCTATTATGACAACAAAATCGCGTTTTATAATATTCGTTTTACCATTGACTAAATTTCATTTTGTATCATTTTTACAAAAAAAAAATCCTAAAATTACTTATGCATTTCTTCCATGACTAATCCAATCTCTTCATCTAAACTGATCCAATGAAAATATCTCGTTGAGATTCTTTGAATTTCTTAAACTCGAACGATCAACTGTCAATGTCAGCAATAAAAAGCTTTTCTTCACCTGATCATGTGATCAATCATACCATGAAATTTGTACGTTAAATGCCACTATCAGTTTACTTTGAAGTTTTTCAGAAGAATTTTTAAATATTAACTATAAATGAGAAACAATAAACTTTGGGTAAAAAATACGTTGAATTTCATCAGTAGTAAGCGACTAAGGTCTTATTTTTCGCGCGAAGTACATCGCGTCGAACGGAATAGTCTCCTCGACTTCCTTGAGGAAAACAGTTGAAAACGACATAGGATCTTATTTCAGCATGAACACCATCGCCTCAACTAATTTCAGTCCTCTAACTCAATCTGTGGAGTTGAGCAAATTTTCAAAAACCACAAAAAATATCTACTTAAAAATGGCGACGGTTGGAGAAATTAATCCCAGATACCCAAATTTTGGCTCATTTGGTTTAACCCTTTCGCTCACGGTGTACAATATATTATACATCACTTCACGTAAATCCTAACGAATTTGTAGTATGCTTCTATTCACTTTACTCACAAAGTACAGTATTCTGTAAACATTCTTACTACTATTTTAGACTGTTTCCTTCACCTAGCGTTGAGTAGATTACCCAAAAAAATCTTATTAATGGTACCTGTTACTGAGTTGTAGCAGTTGTTTCAGAATGTGGAGATGAGGTGGCGCTTCAAACTTTAAAACATGTTGTGGCATGTCTGCAATATTTATTTTGGTGATAACCGATACGTGTTTTTGTTACTTTCATAGTGAACCTGCTGAAAATTTAGTTTGTTTTTTCTTTATTGGAGTAAATATTAACGTACAATATATTGTACATTATGAGTAAACGGAAATAGACAGGTATGGTAAAAAACTCCACGTTATTTAGAGTTCTTGTTATATTAGATTTATTTCATAGTAGTACGAATTGAAAAATGAGTAAAAAGGTGCCGTTAACTGAACAACAACTAGAGAAACGAATTTAGGAGGGCCTATCAAATATTGAAGGGCTTAGTGATAACGATAATGGGTGGGGAGATAGGGACGTTTAATAGCAATGATTATGATGATGAAAATACAGTAAAAGAAAGAAGTCCAGATGATATGGAAGGTAATTTTGATGAAAAGTCTTTTTCTTCCAGGTGCAAATTCCCTGAATGTACATCCAGGACGAAGTTTGTTTGTACTAAGTGCAATATACATTTATGCATTTCAAAAAAACAAAATTGTTTTTTGATATATCATACAAATAAATGATCAGTTGTAACCTCATGTTGTTTCTCAACTGCATTTCATTTTACAAAATCGCAAATACATTTATTTAAAATGTGCAATATATTGTACAAGTTATATATACCGTTTACTCACAATGTACAGTGTGTTCAATTATCGATACTTTTGAATGGTATCTCCGTTATGTTTGAAGATAGAGGGTTGCGGTTTTCACGACACTGTGCTACTTTGTCGTAAAACTGAAGATGCCGTCAACAGAATTTTAATAGCCCTTTTAGTTTTTAAGATACAGGGCATTTTTGAAAATTTTGCATTTTGGGCCGTTATCCTTCATCTTATCGAAAAAGTAATACAACATTTTTATAGATTTTTTTCCGTAGAATGCAGTGATGTAGATAATTTTTGTTACGTATTCACTATTTACGAGTTATAAAGCAAACTTATGTTTTTTAAATGGAATACCCTATATATTTATAGACTATAAAATTTGTCTATTTTTTAGCTTTTCAAATTTCGAATTTTTTCGCGTACACCAAAAAATTGTCTTCCTAATTTCAGATTTTTATCTTGAAAAACAAAATTGTGTGAGCGAAAGGGTTAATGGAAGCCGCTGGAGATGCCATTATGAAAAAAAAAAATATATATATATATATATATTTTTTTTTTCGGGAGAAATAAAATATAAATATATTTTTCGGGAAAAACAACTTCAAAAAACAAAGTATATCGTTCCTCATTTATAGTTAAAATGTACAATCACAGAATAACGGACAAACCCATTCAATATTTTCAATGTTTTTCAAAAAAAATTCAAACAATTATGAAAAAATATTTCTGTGTTATTATAAACAGTATAAAAATTATAGGTTGGTTAAGAAATGGAATAGGTTGCCCTAAAAATTAATCTTTTACATATTGAATGCGTCAGCAGGTACCAAAAACATACTAACAATTTAAACCTCAATTCAAAATAGGAATGTATACTTGTAGCACAGTATCTGGCACATGAATGATTCATAATGGTGATAATCACGGAATTTTAAATGGATTCACGTTCAGGAATGGACGCGAAGTTTCACTGTGTAAAGCATTTTGCAACATTCTTAGTCACAGCCAACATAACAAACATTAAACGTTTAGCAATCGAACAATAGGTTCGAAAGCGCAGAGCAAAGAGAAGCGTATCCAACGATTATTTGGATTGGCATTATACGGATATTGAGAAGTGGTCGGAAAAACAATATCAAAGTGTAGAAAGTTAATCAATTCTCGGGTAGGAATACACCTGGTTCATTACAGGACAGCAGAGAATGAATATCCCTCTTAGGCCATTCAGTTGAGAAAATCGAAAATTTAACAATAATTCCAAAAGTTTTTAAACTTTGGTCAAGTGAATGCTACATAGAGAAAGAAACAAGTCTCATTTTTCAACCTTTTCCGAAGTCCGGAACATTGTTAAAATAGCAATAATATTGAATTTTGCCTTATGCTTGTGAAAAAAATTCCAAAATTTCTGCAAACTTATAGTCTGTCCAGTCTAAGTTGGCGTGTACGTCACAGTCATGCGCAAATAACGACGCAAGGCTGCCTACCCAAATAAATAAAATTCGAAATGGTCAAAATTCATATCTGTCGTAAGTAATTTTCTGAAAAAGTAGTTATATGGTGATAGTGACCGGATCATCCATTTCGACAAATATTCTGTTCTTAACATATCAAATCGTATTTATCTCTCAAGAAAAACTAACATTCCGAGTGATGAAAATAAGTTGAGTGTTAAGTTGTCATTTAATTGAAAAATTTGCAATGTTGTCGGGCCCTCTCGACCAACGCGCCGGTAATCGGCATTTCACGTTTGACAGTCGCCGAGTAACCTAGAAGATTTTTTAATTAAGTTTGATTTTTCGATCGATGAATATGGATTCCATATAGATAGACACTTCTGGTAGGGAATAATGGTCAATTTGAATTTACCGCTAAAAATCCCCGCCATGTCAATCATGCAAGATATCTCATTTTGTTGGAAAATTGGTTAGCTATTTAGATTCAAGATTATTTATTACGTCTGGCAACAGTGTTCACGATCGACGTCATATACAATTGGTGACGTACACGCCAACGGTCGCTGGACAGACTATATTAAATATATTATTTCATATCACGCATCAAATTTGCAGCCAATTTAAGGGTACAGAACATTTTTTTAATAATAAACTGACCAAAAAAATTCCAAAAGTTCTGCAAGCTTGATAGATACTTCGGAAAAATATACCGAACAGTTGTATGAATTTGCAACCTTTTTCGTTGACCGCAACATGCTTATTTATAATATTTTTAATTCGTGGTAATTTTTTCGAGCAAGATGGTCTCGAAATAAATTACAAAAGTTTTGAAACTTGGTTGCAAATTTAGAAAACATCTATTCTAATGCATTTGCAACCTTGTACGCGGCCCGGAACATTATGCAATTTGCAAAAATATGATTTTTGGATTTTTATAGAGAGAGAGAAACGTATTATTATTATTATTATTATTATTAATGGCCATCGACCTGAGGTATTTTCATTTTTTGCAAATTGCATAAAGTTCCCGACCGCGTACAAGGTAGCAAATTTGCAAATGCCTCAGAATAGATGTTTTCTTAATTTGCAACCAAGTTTCAAAACTTTTGTAATTATTTCGAGACCATCTTGCCCGAAAAAATGACCACGAATTGAAAAAATTATAAATAAACATGTTCCGGTCAACGTAAAAGGTTGCGAATTTATACAACCCTTCGGTATATATTTCCCAATTTTCTATCAATTTTGCAGAACTTTTGGAATTTTTTTTGGTCAGCTTATCAAAGAAAAACGTTAATTTTGAATTTAAAAAAATGTTCCGTACCCTCAAATTGGTTGAAAATTTGATACGCGATATGAAATAATATATTCAATACTACTCCAAGTTTGCAGAACTTTTGGAATTTTTTTCACAAGAATGAGGCGAAATTCAATGTTATTGCAATTTTAACAATGTGCCGGACCGCGGAAAAGGTTGCAAAATTTCATAGTTTGTTTTTATCTCTTTCCCGACCCTACATTAAAGTTTGAAAAGACTGGCCTATCTTTAATATATCGGATTAAGTAACGCCATAAACAGAGAAAACAAATTATACGAGAGTTTTTCGATGATTTTTTATCAAATATACAATGACCGGCATGAATGTACTCATTAAGTACTAGCAACTAAGACCAATCCTCCCCCACACCCTTGTCACAGGTGGTCATATTTGTGTGCACCCCCCTATTATAACTTCACATGAGTTGCAGTTTTTGTTTGATGTTTGTGTTTTAATAATTTAGATTAAAACAAATGAAGTCACAAAACATATGACTCGTTCCCCCTATCACACTTTGTTGCCAAAGCCCCCACCCCCACCGGTAAAAAATGCTATTCTTGATAAAAAGTTTTGCTTGTCCAAAAACTCCATAAGAGGAAAAAAAAGTTTTTCCAAACCTGTTTAATTTTATATTCAATTTCATAAGTTGGGAAATGTAGTAATAATCTAGTGAGTATGTAATTTCTTTTTTAAATTTTTCAATCCATCCTTTGTAACTGGGTATATTCGGGTATTTTTCATTAAATAAATTAATTGCGTACGATAACATCTCCAATACCATAGCAATTTTTGAGAAATATTCTTAATTGAAGAGCATACTTGAAAAATAATGACAATTTGAAAATTACTTACCGAAGTAGACCTAGGAATATCGCAAAAGTCACTCACTAGATTATTATTACATTTCCAAACCTAGTCCAAACAATCATAGGGTTTAACATCAAATTGAATATAAAATGAAGCAGATTTTGAAAAACTTGAATTTTATGGGGGTTTTGAACAAGCTAAACTTATTCATCAAAAATAGAATTTTTTTAATAAAATCGGGGATAAATAATTTTCTTATTTTTCTTTCATTCAATATTCTCTTCCAAAATCCTATCCAAATATATCCGTCCAATTCATAGAACAAACGCATTTTGTTGTAGGTTTTACTTGATAATTTTTCAGGCCACTTCTTCAAAGAACCGATTAAACACCAAAGAGGCGAAAGCATACAAGTGAACAATACATCAACATACGATATAGGGGAACATACCTATCGTCGGTTGATACTCCTGCTGCGGCAAAAGGAAGCAAGTGAGCACTGTCTCGCCAGTTTTGGGATCGGTATCGGTCTGGAATGTCAACAAGGGCTGAGACTGATTTTCGCTCAACCACACTGCCTTCAGGCTCAACTGGAGCAAAGTGTATGGCAGGAAGGGCAGCCTATTTCCCGAGACGTCCAATACTCTCAAACGCGTGCAATCGCCTATGGAGTCCGGTAAAATTGTCAGTCGATTGTCGCGTAAACTCAACACCCCCAGTTCTTTCAAGTTTCCAACCTGCAATTGATAAAAACATTCGTAAGTATCATGAACAGCAAGACAAGATCTTCCTCCTGGTTTATAACCTACTAGTCCGGGAATTGAGCTCGCCCGCGCTAGAGAAATTTTTCTCACTCAATTTTTTTGCCCCAACTTGTTCATTTAGGTCCCTAGTTAACAAATCTTCATGTTGCCAGGACCAATTAATGGTCAATAATGGTTAACCCTCCGTTACCCGCACGGCGTCTATCAAACGCCACTCCGTCAACAAATCCCCATAACTTTAATAAACCATATGACTCACGCTACCCCCATCATATACCTTCCTAGTTTGCCATTCTTCAAGCGTTGGTTAGTATGCCAGGCGATATTTCGAAGGTAACGTTGCTTATAAACAGATTTTATTTGCTGAGCGTCTCGAAGACTCCACGCGGGTGCTGGTGTTTTAGCTTGTGTGAAAATTAACATTTCAAAGGTATGATATATTTCGTATTTACCAAGTCAGTAATTTACTGTATCACCCTATTTATATTCTAGATGGATCAAAAAAGAATTTTTCGTTTCTATAAACCTAAAGATGTCGAAGAATTGATGAAATAATCAGCTATGTGCGATTGAGATCACTCAGAAGCTAATGATAATATTAGTGATATATCTGATCAGGACAACGTAGAAGAACAGTCTGAGAATTCAGAAACCGAACAAGAAATCACTTCTGGTGGCGAAGACAGTGAAGGATATATTCAAATAGAAGACCAAAAAAATATAGTGTTTGGTAAGAATCGAGTAACCGAGTGGAAATTAGATCGTCCCCCACGCACAGCAAGAACTCGTTTCCATAATATCATCAGCCAGTTGCCTGGCGTGAAAGATGCAGCTAAAAAGTCAAAATTTCCTTTACAATGTTGGCAGTTATTTTTTCCTGAAGAGTTGATTACTATTATCGTGCAGAATACTAATAAACATATACTGTCAAACAGGGAATATTTAAGCAGAGAAAGAGATTGTAAACCTACTGACTCGATTGAAGTGAAGGCATTTATTGGTCTTCTGTATATGGCGAGTGTTCACAGAAATAGTAAGCTGAATACAAGATTATGGGCTACAGACGGTTCCGGTATTGAATTATTTCGCCTGACAATGTCTCGTAATCGTTTTCAATTTCTGCTACAATTTATTCGTTTTGATGAAAAATTGACGTGAAATGAACGCAAAGTTTATGATAAGCTAGCACCAATTCGCGAGATATTTGAAATATTCGTATTGTCAACAACATTATTCAGTAGGAGAATACGTCACAATAGACGAAATGCTCCCAGCATTCAGAGGAAGGTGCCAGTTTCGGCAGTATATTTTTAAAGTGTTAACAAATTACATAGGAAGTGTTCAGTTAATTAGCACCATTACTACGAAAATATTGTAATGATTTTAGTTTTTGATGATGTTTTCAATAAAACATTGGATAAACTTAGCTTTTCATATTTTCTTATACCCAAAATGACGGTGGCGTCTCTCAAACACCGCGCGGGCACTTATGTTATGAACCGTAACGCGGGTACCGGAGGGTTGAACAATTTTTTTTAAACAAATTGCAAAAATCGGACAAAGTGTTTTTAGGTTCATTGGGTCAAAATCCAGAAGGATCTTACCCCATTAATTCATGGCAGCCCTTTGGTTTTTTAATGTTTATTAGGTGCTTTTTAAACGCTAAACAATGTGTCGCGCGGGTTGCAGCCATGCAGGCACTTACGTTTGTACGGTAAGTATAATATTTATATATACAGTAAGTATATTCTATTGGAATGCCCTAGGCTAATAAACAAGATTATTTTCTATTTCATGATAGTTTTTTTATAAAAGAAGGTAACTATCAGTGGAAATAAACCATATACCTAATAAACATTAAAAAACCAAAGGGTTGCCATACATTAATGGGGTAAAATCCTTCTGGATTTTGTTCAGGGAGGTCTAAAGATTAGTTTACCACGTTGGCAACATCAAAGTTATTTACTTTTCTATCTGTTTCGAAGTCCAGAAATGGCCATTTTCGTCGTTTTTTGAATGCGCGCGTATATCTCGAAAACGATGCATTTTAGCGAAAAATTGCAATTCTGCAATTTGTTTTAAAAAAATTGTTCAAACAATTATCGACCATTAATTGGTCCTGGCAACATGAAGATTTATTAACTAGGGACCTAAATGAACAAGTTGGTGCAAAAAAAATTGAGTGAGAAAAATTTCTCTAGCGCGGGCGAGCTCAATTTCCGGACTATACTAGCTGCACGGTCACACGTTGCTGCGGTTAAATTTTGTAATACAAAATGGCGAATGGTCCAGATCAGCTTCCCGGCCACGCGTTCTACAAAATTTATTTCTACAGAAAATACGCAGCTAATTCTCATAATTCTTTCACATATAAACCTTCTCTATGAAAAAGCACATAGATGTGCCAAGTTTGGCGATTATCTGTCAAACGGTGTTGGAGTTCAGCGATGTCATATTATATATATATATATATATATATATATATATATATATATAAACATGTAAAAATCCATTTTTATATAAAATAAAAGCTTTTCCTTGTTTCGAAACAATTCGTGGGGAAAATAATGAAAATAAAAAAAAAATAATGATAAATTTGAAATGCGGTTTTCTCACCTCCTCGGGTAACGCCATCAGCGTATTCTTGTCAACGTTCAAATTGGTCAATTTCACCAGCTTGCCTATTTCCCTAGGCAATTCCGACAAATAGTTATCAGTCAGTATTAATTCCTGAATGTTGTAGCAATGTCCAATATTCGAGTTCATAGTATTAAGCCTATTTTGGTCCACTTTTAAAATCATCAATTTGTCCAAGTTTCCAATACCGTCGGGCAACGACTCCAACAAATTTTGTGACAAATGGAAATCTGTGAGACTTTCCAGGCCCGCTATCTCTTCCGGAAGATATTTTAAGATGTTTTCCGACAAGTCTAAACAGGTGAGGTTTCGCAGCTGTCCAATTTCCGGAGGTAGTTTCTGAAGTTGATTGTGATCCAACCACAGTTCTTGCAAAGAGGGTAATCTCCCTATGTGAATGGGCTGGAAAAATGAAAAATATCATTAGTTTCATTTCCGACATAATGAAAAAGTCGGCTTCGTCTAGTTCAAGCATCAATATATCAGATGAAAAGGAAAATAAATAATTTAATATTCATGGGGGTAGAATACTCAAGTTTTATAAGCAAGTTGGGATCAGAGCGCGCGGGGGTGATTAAAAAATGCAGTTCTTATATTTATCGAGGCAAAAATAGAGGAGAGGAATTATGAAACCGTGATCTAGCTGTGCCCATCTTTGGCTCAACAGAAAAAACTGTTTTTATTGACATTGAATAGAACAAAAAAATCCAACAATGACTTACTTATTATACTTAAAAATGAATAATGTGCAGCTAAAAAACAGCCTAGCACGAGTACTTGCTATTATAGAAGAGAGTTTGTCATGGAACTGTCATGTGGACAAAATTATCAACAAAACAGGAGCATTCTTTGATGCTGTTGAACACATTAATATATACCTAATTGAAACACAAACTGATGCTATATAATTGTGCATATCAATTCGGTGTTCACTTATCTATAATGCCGATATGTTGTGATACAATTTAAACAGAATACTAAGACTTCAAAATAAAATTATCAGAACCATATTCGACCTGCCTTATGACACCAGCTCTCATTCATTCTATGAAAGGTTTGCAATTTTTGCTATTAAAAAACTAACAGTTCAAGAAAAGTGCAAACTCATTAATAAAGTTAAAAATGGCCTCATCAAAAATACACAGTAACAACCAGAGCAATCATAGAACTAGAAATGCAAGTCAGTTAAAAATTGATTTCAAACTGGGACCCGAGAGAGGTCGCAAACTTCCATGACTGGCTGATATCAAAGACTTCAACGCACTTCCAAAGGAAATAAAATATGCTTACTTAATCAATGTATTTAAAACGAAATTAAGAAATTATTTAGAATCAATATTACTATTGTATTTTTCCAGTACTTAGTTTTGTATTAATGAAAATATTCTACGTTAACATGTTCCTGTTATCTGATTTGTAGTCATAAATACGAGTTAAGTAATACATTTGAAAAATTTTGTTCAAAAAATTTTTCCCCTCCATTTCTGGTTTATGAATTAACTAGTTTGATAATTCAATTTCCTAAGGGTGAATAAGTTGCACAAAATTTGTGTAAATTGATTATGTTGAGGATTCACTCGAAAATTTGAAAGGTTTGAAAACATTTCTCGATTCTTCCTCCAGTTTATTATAACCCCACTGAAAAATAAAACTCTGCTGTCAGATCACAGTCAAAATTAGGTTGGGCTGCCCTGAATTGTTCATAACATTCAATGGAATCCAATATGAGAGTATCAAAGCGAAGCAATTTATACGAACTGCCTTACATCCTTATATTCAATTTATTATAGGTAATCAGAACCAAACAACAATACTCGAGGATGTAGCAATATAAATTGAATAATGTAAAATGAATTTGGAGCTCCTTTATATCCGAGGAAAACCTGAATGTAGAAAGAGAATGCGTCTTCGAAAAATGAAAATAAAATTAACTAATTTCAAAGATCTCGCCCAAAATGGAGTAGGTTGAATCAACTTCCTAAATTTGTTTACCTCGTT
>JARQZK010005446.1:0-10000 GCA_030704885.1 Cynegetis impunctata | reverse complement strand
TCTGACAATAATAGGTTAAAATAATTGCTGGAAAAAAAATTTATAAAAAAATTGATGACGCTTCCTTAGAAAGATGAAATTCTTCAACGATGATAGATTTATACTATATATATAATATATATGTCCATTAAAGAGAAAAATATAATTATTTTTCGACATAATGGTTTCGTTTTAATTTTTCATTTTGCGTTTGACAAGAATATTTTTTTCAAATTAATTATACTTCAGTTTGAATTTTACGTAGCTAGCTACTGTAGATTTATGAATTTTAAATCTCATAATATTAATTTGTTACATTCGAAAAACTCGAAATGTGTGATTATTTCATTGTAGATCTTATTGTGAATATCTCTGGCAACATAAAATTCTAAAAAAGTATAAAGAGCAATAGAGTATTTTGTGGTTTGTTTCAATTCATCAAAAAAACCACATCCCAGCAGTTATGAAAAATTTTTATTATGCAAGATCATTAGAACACTGTTTCATGAAATATCTGATAGATCTGTAATGATGGTCTGAATGAATCATAGTATAATTATATTCATTTTCCGCTGATAAAATATATTGATATGATTTTCTATTATTAATTAACACAAATACTAAATTTTTATTTATAACATTGCTAAGGACTGTTTCTTAATCTAATTCATATTCTACTACAGTGGTTTTTAACAGGTGGTCCGCGGACCACTGGTGGTCCCTGGAAGCACGCCGCGGAGGTGGTCCGCGAAAGCCAATCCTAAAAATTGAATAATTCATATAATTGAATAAGTCGCGTTCTGTCATTTGAACTCCCTTCACGCTGTTGGCCTTTTTAATATAATTAAATATGCAGTCCCTTATTTTGGCAATGCAGTGTGATGAATCTGACGATGTTTCACAATGCTGTCAATTAGTTGTATTAGCTCGATTTCTGCACGACGATAAACCATTAGAAGAAGATTCGCTGTTTTCCAAATTACTGGAAACGACGCAAGAGATTGATGTTATGGATGAAATAAGTCTATATTTTGAGTAATATCGTCCTCAGTGGCAAAAGCTTGCTGAAATTTGTACAGATGGTCCTCCTGGTATGCTTGGTTCCACTCTAGTCTTGCTGCATTGATGAAAAAGAAAAATCCATCTGCACATTGTGTTATTCGTCGCAAAACATTGGCTGCTGAAACCCTCCCAGAATGCTTGACTATTGCGTTGACAGCTATAAAAGTTGTTAACTTCATCAAAAGCAATGCTCTGAATACCCATCTTTTCAAACAATTTTACTCTGATTTGAATTCTGACCACTGAAGTCTTATTTTTCATACAGAGGTGCATTGGCCTTCCAAAGAAAATATGTTTTCAATGTTGTATAAACTTAGGGAAGAAGTGAAAATATTTGTCTCTCTTAAGGAAAACCAAAAATTGCAGAAACAGTTCTGTTAGTCCAAATATCAAAGAAGTTTCTCTTTATTCATTTATTTATTAATTTTATTTAATTTCACTTTTTCGATCGCGTGGAGTCATTAGCGGACTATAGGTATCTTATACTTTCAAATACATTTGTATATTTTTCAGAAGTACTAGTATTAACGTATTTTCATAATTTCTATTCAATATGTCTATCGTCAATTTTCAAAGTTTTCTGTTGAATAGTTGATCTCTTGCAGCAGTTCAGGCAAATTGGTGATTCTTCTTTTCTTATTAGGTACATAATCTTGTTCTTTATGCATTTATGACCAGTATTATTTAGTTGACAAAATAAATAAATTGAACTTTCAACTCAAGAGCCAGGAAGTTTCACGGAGTTGGCAATTGCATATGAAGGTAAATCAATGCGTTTTTTTGCTGAAATCGAGTTATGGATCTGCGTTTGATAATTTGGTATCAAATAGTTGGGGAACACAATGCCAAGAAAAACAGAGAAGAATTACGAAAAACATGCATGATACTCTATTTAAAAAATCTGAAAAAGTGAATTGATTCGTTATTTTTCGGACTGCGAGGACAAAATGAATTCGCAAACTGGTTCGCAATCCTTTCATTTCAAGAGTTTTGAGGTTGATGAAAATCGAAGAAAAATTGTTCGAAATGAAACACCAGAAATAAATTGAAATATATTTTCGAGGCAGGAATAAATCTTTAAGATTTTTTGATACAAAAGGTAATTTCTTTCCTAAAGATTCAAGATATACTTCATTTGACTTTTTCATCGACGTATTTATGTAAGCAGGAGTTCTCGACCGTTTTTTGATAATAGAAAACAAGCACCGAAATCTTGCCGACATGTGTTTCTCTTTCAGTAGCACTGAACCCAAGGATTCAAAAGTTAGTTAAGACTATGCAGTGCAAAATCTCAATTGAAATAATACATTTACCTCTCTAACATAAAATTTATTTTTTTTTTTTTTTTTATTTTAAAATTATGGCCTCGACGGGGAGTCATTAGCCAACCTATTTATAATAAGAGTATCAATATTTATAAATGATAAAAAAAAACCAGAAAACAAAAATTTTATATAATGTAAAGCCGGAAATTTTCCTTAATATAACTGATGAACACAAAAAATAATTTAAGATTATCTAGGTAATAAACAAGGATACAGAACGTCAAGGGACTCATCGAGACGATTTTATTCTTCATACACAAACAAGAAATGAGTCACGGAGAGAGTAGGTATAACAAGAGGATAGACATAAGGGATTAAGGATCTACACTGCATAATCAATAATTTTTAATTTAACAGCAAGAATATGATCAACTAAAATTCTAATAGACATCGATACTATTGAGCGATAATAAGAAGGCGACGTTAAAAGGTTGATTATAATTTAATGTTTTCTGTATATTTAGCAAGAGTTTTTTCAAAGCATTCGTGCCTGTAATTGCTACAAAGAGAGGACTAAATGATCTATATTACCGAGTTCACCACAATTGCACAAGGGTCTTGTTTCAGACCAATTCTACTGAGAATATACTGGAGTGAGGCAATGTCCACTTCTGAGACGGCTAATTATTCTTATGAATACTATGCCATATTGAATGTCCTTGTACCACACTTTTATTAACGGATATCGCTGTATCGACTTGTAAAAGCTGCCTTTGGAAATTGATTGAAATTCAGATGTCCACTTCCTAATATAGAATTCTTATATTTGTGAAATAAATCTGTGTAAATACATTTTGTATTGCTGATAAGATTATTACAAGCGGCTTTAGCTGCCTTGTCTACTAGCTCATTTCCTAACACACCTTGATGAGCTTGAACCCAACATAATTTCACCTGTGAATCATTCTGGATTAATTTGTGTAATAAACAAAATATTTTTTTATGGATATAGGAAAAAGATTGATCGTATGTGATGTTCTTCAACGACAAAAGCGCACTTTGACTGTCTGAGATAATAATAAATTTACGATTCGCTTTATCCATGAAATTCGAATCAATATATTCCAGTGCCAACGAAATGGCAAATAGTTCCCCATAAAAGATAGAAAAATTCTCCTTCAGAGTATCACTGACTGAAGTCGATGTATAACACATCATACATTGCTACTCCTACTGCTGATCCAACAGACTTAGAAGCATCGGTAAAAAATTCTATAGTAATCTGTGAAATGAGAATTGACCAAATATTGAATCTTCTTCTCAAACATTAGAGGAGTATGTGGGAATTAATACACTGGGAATAATATTCAATAACTCGAAATCCATAGAAAAAAAAGGAAGGTTCTCATTTACTGATATTTTCTTCAGAATCTTTCATGATAGAGTTATAGCATGATATTAACAAAGGATCCTTTTTAACAATCCAAAACTTATGTGTGAGTGTTAAGATATAAAGTTTATTTATATTGACCAACGAAGAATCAGAGATAGATATACACTTCAAAATAAATTTATTTCCCAACAGTTGCCTCCTATATTTTTAAAGGCATCTCTCCTGCTTCAGATAGTATCACATTACAAGGGGTACTATTTTAGAAGTCCAACACATACTCTTATAGCTTTCCTTTGCAACAGATCTAATGAAAGTAAATTTGTATCTGCAGCGCTTCCATAGAAAATGCTGCCATAATCCATGATAGACCTTATGAAACACTTATAAAACAGCATTGCTATATTTTGATCTGCTCCCCAATTGGTATGACAAACGTATTTGAGAATATGCAGTCCTTTTTCAGCTTTCAGTTTGATATAGTTTATGTGCTCCTTCCACAAAAGCTTCCTATCCAATATAACACCAAGAAATTTAACAGATTTCTCATGCTTCAAAGTATAGTTACCGATTCTTATATTATCTGGGAAGTTGATGCGTTTATTAGTAAATGAGGCAAACTGAAAATTTAGAGGGAGAAAGAGAATGGCCATACTGTGTAAGAAAAGAAGTGAAAGATCGGCTAGACATCTGTCTAATGAATGATTGATTTGAATATATAGCAAATGTCAACAGCGTATTACAATACTTTTATTGGTAAAGTTCTTAGATGCTGTTCCAAGCGGCGATAGTAAATTGAGAAAAAAATGGGTGGTAGGATACCTCAGTGAGGGAGACCATTACTAGTACATCGCGGTCCTTTGAGCTTTCCGCCTAATCTTAAGTATATTTTACGATTTGAATATAGATTAAAAACTAAATTAGCAAAGTTCGGGGATAATCCAATCTGAATAATTTCATCCTTCAAAATATCTAAAGATATATTATCATACGCCCCTATATATCTGCAAATAATGATGATAGTACCTGGTTATTAGAAAATGTTATATATATGTCATTTACCAATTGGCTTATATTATTTACTGTGCTACGTCCTTTTCTGAAACCAAATTGTGTAGATGGAAATTTATTGTGATGTTCCAACCACCATTTCAAGTCTATTTTTTAACATTTTCTCAAAAGTTTTAAGAAAACAAGATCCACGGGATATTGGGGCGATATGATTCCTCTTTAGTTGGGTTTTTGTTAGGTTTGAGAATAGGCACAACTATATATGTATACCAATCCTCAGGGAATTTTCCAGAATACAGAATAGAATTGAAAATTCTCAATAAAATTTTTTTTTGCCGGTAAAGGCAATTTAAATATCATACTATATTGTATATTGTCGTAGCCAGGGGCTGTATTAGAATTGGTTTTAATCGATCTTATCAATTCATTCAATTGAAAGGGTCTGCACATAAAATCATTATATCGACCAAATGATAAATCTTTTAGATCATTGAAAGTCCCTGGAGGCGCTAGTTTATTAAAAAATTCTTCGCACCATTCACCCTGAACTATACAATTATTAGGGACTTGTATGTTTTTAATTTTTTTAATATTATTCCATATCATACTTATAGGGGTAGATTTGTTTAGAGAGGAACAAAATTTTCTCCACGAATGTTTTTTCGATTTTTTTATAACCTGTTTTGCCAGCGCTTCACAATTCTTATAACGAATATAGTTATCTAAAGAAGAAGTTAAAATATAAGCTTGGTATGCTTGCTTTTTGTTATTTAAGGCAATTTCACAATCTTTGCTCCACCACTGTTTGCTGAATGAAGGATTATAATTACTTTTATATTTTGGTATACTATGTTCTGCTGCACTTATTACACTGTTTTTGAAAGAATCATAATCAGTAGAGTGCTCTAGTATTAATTTTTCTGATTGTAGACACATAATATCACCATATTTTTGCCAATCTGCTTTTTTGGCATTAAAAACGCGTGTAGAGGTATATAATTCTGCTCTATTAATTCGAACATCCAAGTTACATCTTACTACATAATGATCTGAACCTAAAGTCTCGTCTTCAACATACCAATGACTTAGTGGTACCAGAGGTTCAGAACAGAAGGTAATATCTACGGCAGATTTATTTGAATTATTATACTGGAGTCTAGTGGGAGACCCATCGTTTAAAAGAAAATAATTATGACGATCTGATGAGGATAATAACATAGTACCTGTTAAGCTATCATATGCTGAGCCCCAAACTGAATGATGTAAATTAAAATCACCTCCTATTAAAACTAACCTATGCTCTCTAAAAGAGTGAAAGAACTGATTCCACATGTTTTCGTTTAATTCTTGACTTTGGGGGATTATACAGAGAGCATATCAAAATTGATTTTCCACAATGTAGTTTAATCGTTACAGCTACCTGTTCCAAAACACCATGTGGATCCAAGTTATAAAGTTGAAAAGGAATTGTATTTCTCAATAAGATGGCAATACCTCCTTTACCACCAGGTCTATCTTTTCTTATAATATTATATCCTGTAAATTTCGTGAAAATAGAAGGTTTTAGCCAAGTTTCCGATAAAGGCAAACATCGATATTATTGTTAGATAAATAAATTTCCAACAACCTTTGTTAGAAATAATTGAGTGAGAGTTCCATTGCATACATTTTAGTTCATTATCCATTATATTTGGGTTGGGTAAAATGAGATCTATTGCAGAAGGGGTATAATCTGACTTAATTTATCAACAATTGTACTTTTGTCTGATTCCTGCGAAATATTAAAACCACTTAAATCTTTGAGTATCAAAATTATTATATTCGTTAATTCCACCATAGAGAGTGAAATTTTTTCCATCAATATTACCTAGATTATTCATTTCAACAGAGTTTTCATTATTGCTTGACAAATTCAAACATGAGCTAATGCCACTATCGTAAGTAGGTTTCGCGATTAATTTCTTGATGTTTTTTCCAAGTATCAGAGTCTTTGAAAGATGATAATCTGCGCTTCTTATTTTGGATTTCAGGAAAATTCAATTGATTTCTCATTATCGATAGTCGATTATTTATACTTAGAGATTTATTTGATGAATTAGCAACAATTTCGGAATAACTATTTTCAGTTAATTTAACGGCTTCTTTATATGAAATATTACGTTCGGCCATTTTAGCTTTAATTATTTTTTTGTTTGTTATAGGATGGACAGTTTCTATCATTCGATTTATGATTCCCTTTACAATGGATACAATGTTCAACACTACTATTACAATTGTCTGACCCATGATAACTTCCGCATGTCACACATCGTTGTTCCTTACTTCTACATAAATCAGCCGAGTGGCCATATTGAAAACATTTCAAACATTGGACTACTTTTTGAATATAAGGATTGACATCTCTTATACAATTAAAGACCGCCACCTTTTCTGGTAATTTTTGTCCCTTAAATGATATCAATATACTCGTGGACGGCAGATATTCAACCGATTTTATCCTCTTTCATAATACGCCTATTCAACCTTTTCATTTCTAGTGCAACGAAACTATCAACCAAATATTGGTCTTATACAATTTTTTCAATTCATCATCGTAATATCGGTATCGATGTGTTTAATCACTCCCTGTCTTCTAGTTAGATACTGAGGGATGTAACCCACTAAATTGCTTTCTTTTAAAACATTTGATGATACAAACTCATTAGCACTCTTTCCCGTTCTTAAAGTTCACTTTTACCCTATTTTTTCCCGGATCTCTCAATATCCAGAATGTCTTTAGATATTACATTGTTATTTCTATAGATTTAATTTTCCTAAGGCCATTGGGTGGAAATTTCCAATGTTTTTATCTGTACTTTCCACATAGACAATAAAGGGGCCAGAATCGAATAAATCATATTTACAAGTTTGACTTTATTTGAATTATATAATTTTTTGCTTGTCGATGATGTCGACTGATTAGAAGCAGGTGTTGTTTGCAGCATCGGTCGTGAGTGTTCCTCGGTTGAAAATTTACATTTAAACGGGATTTTCTTTCTTCATTAGGAGATATGAATGACTGTATTATTCAAACTAATTGGAGCGAACTCACCGGATTCTGATTAATTAATAACAGAACAAGGATTGATGCCTTCATAGTCCATTTCATCGTCTAATAACACTTTTGAAAGTTTCACTAAGAATGTTCCTAGGGAGATAGATCCTCCCCATCATCAGGGGGATCTTTGCCACCAGACATTATAAGATTTAACTACACTTTTCAAAAGTTTGTAATTTATTCACACTATGAATTTAAATCAAAAAGTAATTCACGAACGCAAATGAAACTAAAAATGATTCGTCACAACCATCCACAGTGGTCAGAATGTCACACATGTACTCATAAATTTATTAAAACAATGGTTGGAAAAATAACAATTTACACATTTATTATAAGAAAAATAAACGCATGACGCACGTTTCGGTGAACTTCACCTTCTTCAGATGCTAATGGCATTGCCGTGCGTCAATGCGTTTATTTCTTAGTAATAAATGTGTAAATTTTATTTTCAACCATTGTTTTAATATGTTAATTAATTTACACCAAGTCATCGGCCAATCAATCCAAAACATAAAAATTTTACTTTAAAAAATTGAAATAAATCTTAACAGTGTTCATTTATTTATAGATTGAACAACCGTTCATTTTTATCGACTTCTCGAAGATAATATTACTTCAAAAAAAGTTGGTCCCTGACAAGACAGAAATTTTGTTGAATGGTTCCTCATTATGATAAGGTTTAAGAACCACTGTTCTACTAGCCTACCGCACCACGCGTTGTTTAGCTCAATTATTTATTATTTAAGAAAATACCAAATGGCGCCACTTCAGCTGCCCATTCCACGCGTTCAACAAAATTAATTTTAACAGAACCTACACAGCTAAACTGTCATAATTCTTTCGCGTAATAAGCCTTGTAGAAGATGAAATAACTTAGATATGCCAAGTTTGCCAAATGATAGGTCAAACTGGTTGAGAAAATAAAATAGGGTCTTTCATGTAAACAAATGCTCCTAAGCATATCTCTGAAAAGTGAAAAAAATTCACCTCAGCAATTTCCAAGAAAAATAAATAATTTTTTTTTACTTTTCAAAGATAGGCCTTAGAGCATTTGTTTACATGAAAGGCCCTCTTTTATTTTCTTAACAGTGTGATCTATCAGATGGCAAACAATGAAAAATCCCTATTTCATTTTTTACTAGAATTTTTCAACAAAATGAAATTTCTTGATTTCAAAATATCTGATGAAAAGAATGAATTGGTGCTAAACATTTTCTACTCTTATGTTTTTCTGTAGAAGCAATAGCTTCCTTAATAAAAAATAAAAAACAATATCGTCCATGAACGGATCTTCTGCAAGTGGAATCGAAAAATTCTAGTAGGTGGTTGTCAAGTCGCCTTGATTTCAATGTGTTACTTCAAAGTTCACTTCGCTTCGATCATGTGGTACTTAGTTAAAAGTTCAGTTGCTTCCATTAAATCTATAATATGAATAATTATTATACTATGGCTCATTTTTGGAAACGTGTCACTTTTCAAGGACAGGCCTGAAAGCTTTTTTGTACATGAAAGACCCCCTTTAATTTTCGACAAAGAATCACCCTCTAAAAGTTTTTCACTTAGGTATTTGGAAACATTATATAATATATATTATATAGGTATATTTATTAATAGACCCGATATTATAATTCTATAACAAAGATAGATGTCTAAGTGATCTAATATCTATTCAATCTACACCAAATATTATAAATGTATATTTCATTAGAATAAAGGACCTACTCTACTTCATATTATCATTCTTGAGGAATCAAAGCGCCTGTAAACTACATCTCAATTCACTCTTCAATAGCATCACCAAAACTTTTGTGTTAAGCATTTCGAAATATGTATAGCTATGATGCATAGAATACTAGTCCAATCAATGACCATTTTCCCGTGTATTTATCCCATACAGCACCGATTTTCATAAAAAATTGGATTTAGTTTCTACTTACCATCTACTTCAAAGTCTACCCTGTGGCGGGGGTTGCTTTTTCCCTGTGGGTGTATGCCATTTTTGCATTAAAAATAAGTGAGGAAATCGATACACCGACTAATTCTATAGAACTATTTGTATTCATGAAAGTTTATTTTCTGAAAGTCTAAAATATAAC
Organism: Cynegetis impunctata; assembly: GCA_030704885.1. Lineage (NCBI taxonomy): Eukaryota > Metazoa > Arthropoda > Insecta > Coleoptera > Coccinellidae > Cynegetis > Cynegetis impunctata. The sequence continues at coordinate 97 of JARQZK010005446.1, read as the reverse complement.
TTTACCAAGTAGTGAGTCCGTGTGTGAAATTGTCGGTTATTTTAGGCAATAAAAAATAAACTAACCTGAGTTTTCAGATTCTATTTCGCGAATAACT
>JARQZK010005445.1:0-19449 GCA_030704885.1 Cynegetis impunctata | reverse complement strand
AAGTTCAATCATAAAAGGCAACCATAAATACACCACGACATCAGACCCGGGCGACCAAAGGATACGGAATCGGATCGGCGGATACGAATTCTATGCAAACGCAACAGCGCAGAGAGCAAATGAAAATAAAATGAAGAGCTAAACAAACAGAATAAATATAAAATAATTAGAGAACTTTAAAGTCCGTGAGACACGTGTTCATTTTGGCAAAAAAATTTGAAAATATTTAATATTAATTTTTCATGAATTTATTGCAGCGTGTATAAAAAACGCGTGCATAACAAAAAAAAACATAAAAATTTGACAAAACACAAATACCTATCAAATGTTCATGTCAATTTTGTTTTGATTTCCGACCTACACTGCAATATTTTATGAAAAATTATGCAAAATATTATATTTAAATATCATAACATACATTTTATGCGAAACAAGGTAGTGTTACGAATTTTGTCAGAAGTTAAATTAAATTGAAAATTTCAAATAATTACTGAAAGATCGGTATTCCTCATTAAAAATATTTAGATCTACCATTAAATTGATTCAGTTAGCAACGCTGCAGGCGTAACCGTGTAACGTATAAAAATTTTTATTCATAATGTAGGGAGTGAAAATGAAATAGGACGATGGATACTAGTGTTGTAAATATCCGTATCCTTTCGATATTCGGATAATCCGTATTCGGAACCAAGAAAAATCCGTATCCAGTGCCCGGATACGTATCCAGATGTTCAATCATATGAATGGCAACCATAAATACACCACGACATCGGACCCGGGCGACCAAAGGATACGGAACCGGACTGGATCCGGAATCGGATCGGATACGAATTCTACGCAAACGCAACAGCGCAGAGAGCAAATAAAAATAAAATGAAGAGCTAAACAAACAGAATAAATATAAAATAATTTAGAGAGCTTTAAAGTCCGTGAGACAAGTGTTTCATTTTGGCAAAAAAAATTTGTAAATATTTAATATTAATTTTTCATCAAAAAAACAGACATAAAAATTTGACAAAACACAAATACCTGTCAAATTTTCATTGTCAATTTGTTTTGATTTCCGGCCTTACACTGCAACTATTTTATGAAAAATTATGCAAAATATTTAAGCTTTTGGGCTTTAAATATCATAACATACATTTATGCGAAAACAAGGTAGTGTTACGGAATTTTGTCAGAAATTAAATTAAATTGAAAAATTTCAAATAATTACTGAAAGATCGGTATTCCTCATTAAAAATATTTAGATCTACCATTGAATTGATTCAGTTAGCAACGCTGCAGGCGTAACCGCGTAACGTATAAAAATTTTTATTCATAATGTAGGAAGTGAAAATGAAATAGGACGATGGATACGGAACCGCTGCTGGCAACCGTCAGTGACGATTGCCAGCACCGCCACCGGTTCCGTATCCGTCCTTCATGGCGCATTCGCTTCGCGCATTCGGAATTTGTTTCTATTCAGCACTAGCCATCCACTTTGATTCCGTATCCAAATATTCCGAATCCGTATTCACACAGACTGATTCCGGAATATACGGATCCTTTCAATATTCGGATTCAACGGAAATTTGGATACGTATCCAGACATCACTACTCAACAACTCAACTCGTTCGGTATTGAATTGAATAGAGCTCTGGGTGGGAGAGTGGGAGGTGCACTAGTCGAGAGTCAGTGTCAGAGTGTGAAATACTTTATGTTACTAGAAATTGTTAAGTATCGGCAAAAACTTCCTCAGATCATTATTAATTATATTGAATTTTCCCCATTCATATAGTTTAATCCTTTCGTATCTTTGATAATCTTATCTTAATCGGTGTATTCTTTACCAACAATAGGTTATCAATATAAACTTTTATTTGGGTGGATTAAAACAAGCTAAATAACATGCGGAATAGTATCTTGTATGTAATATGCGAGTAGTGTGTGAATTTTGTGTATGTAGATTCTTTAATATTGTGAATATTTTTCCATTTTGGAGTGAATAACAAAAGAAGAAATAAGAAAAGGTAAGAATTTAGTTATTTTTGTCTATTTTGATGACTGAATTGATTTCGTGATTTTTAAAGTGAATCTATTATGTTTACACACTGACAGTAGGAACTGACATTTTATATAGGTACTACTTTTTACTCATGGATAAATTTTATTTTATTGATTAACTTTTTGCGGTAGTAAACATCGGTATATGGGTAGGGCAGAATATTTATAGTTGGGTAATTATAGAGTTACCAATTTTTATAAAATTTCGGATTCTTGTTTATTTTGGGCAGAAAAAGCCTAATATGAACCCAGATTTTGTCGCTTTCTCACCTTTTTTTTTCAAAAAATTAAGCTAACCTAACCTATTATAACCTCGAAAGTATCGAATTCATGAAATACGTAAATAAATTCCATTTTGAAAAAGACGGTCCTTTTCAATTTAGAAATCATCTAAAACATAAATTTGATACTTTCTTGAACTAGGAGGTTAGGTTGGTGAGGTTAGAATAGGACAGGTTAGCTTAATTTAAAAAAAAAGCGACAAAATCTTCCTTCATATTTGGTTTTTGCAGCCCAAAATATGCAAGAATCCGAAATTTTATTAAAATCGGTTATACTGGACATAACTCCATAATTACCAAATTTTTACATTAAGTAGGTACCTACCTCCCAGCAAGCACGAAAACATCTCATATACGTTTCGAAACATAACATTGAGGACATTAAACCTCCCATGTGATGTACTTTTGATATCACATAGACATAGGTATATGTAACCTCCGAATTTCCGCAACAGGAGCTTTTTAGAGTATGTCAGTTAGATGTAAACAAATGATGTTTAATGGATGTTTCAGTGATACTATCGTAGGTATGTCATACTGCGACATACACGTTACATACCCAGAAGAACTTCTATCCTATATAATTTAGAGATATACTTGATATATCATTTCTCAACATTAAAAAGCCAATATTCAGATCTCCTTACTATATACAGGTAATGTAAAAATGTGATGTAACCATGCTGTAGATGCTAGAGGTTATTTAAATATAATCGTCTAACATAGCATCCATGTTATTATTTATATTTTCCCAAGATTTGCTCATATATTTTGTCATATATACAAGGTACTCCAAAAAATTGTATTGTTTGGGACGGAATACCATAGTTTATACTCAACACATAATTATTGTAGCTTTATAAAACATTTTTTCAACTTCCCAAGTAAAACTAAATATTAAAAAAAACATATATTCGAATCAATGAATAAAAAAGTTTCAACCACAACAATGTAGATAAAATCGGAGCACTTTTTTCCAACACCATTATACACTTGACAGGATTCATTTTGGAAGAAGAAACTTTGATTTATGAACAAAAATGTCGAATCATTTCTGTTGACTTCTGTTTGACTTCTTTATTAACATGGTTAACATGAAAACGATATTTGCAGAGCTAGGCATCATGAATCAAAACAGGATCGTACACATCTTGGATTGTACTAATTCTGTTTAGTTCAGATTACTTATATTAATAAATAGAAATGTGTTTCAGGAGTGCAAAAATAGCATATACAGCACAGGACCAAGCTGTCCTGTAATCACTCTGGTGAATGTTTCACCTTTCTATGAAACATCCACTTTGGTCCCTTGATAGATAATATACAATCATGGTCTAGTTAGTAAATTAGTTGATGCGAGCAAAATTTAAGCAGATTTTTTATTATTACAAGCTTTTATTCAACCTGGTTTGAATGTGTAATGTTGATGTCAAATTTGACCCATTTCCAGTCATCCAATCAACTTGAAATTTAGCAGGCATCCACCATTCAAGTTACAAATGCATGACATTTTTATATCAAATCTGATAGACTCCAAAATGGTTTTATTCTATTCTAATGTGGTACTAGGGGTTTTTTGGGGTCGGCCAAACCTTCCTACAGTAGTACGGTACTTATGTATACTAACAGACTTACCATATGCTATAGTAGTGAATTGTAGGTGACCTACAGCAAAATGATTTATTCTCCCCAACCAGGAAAAAAGTTCTGCAACGGTATTGGTGAGTAAGGATTTGCAAATCCTAGTAATGAAATCTTTATGATCATTGCCTCCAATATTTTTCAGAAATTGGATCTTAAAATAAAAAACATGGAATTAGAAACGAAATGAACAGTAGTTGAAATTGTTTGGAAAATATTTTGAAAATAGTAGATGAAATTAATATAGAGTTTGAAATTGAACGATCATCGGATCGTCCCTGGTGAATCAAATTAAAATCAAAGCTTCCCTTATTGATACTACGTGCAATTTGTTGTTTCAGGTTCCGTTTTTGCCTTGCAAATTTTTAATACATTTTCTATACATACCTTTATATAAACTGCGATTCTGTCGAGTCCAGATTCTGATGGCAGTGATAGCATTCGGCGTCAGTCACTAAACTATGAAACTATCTGTCTAATTGTACAGGTTATATTATGCCGTTATGATGCGGTAGGTACTTCTTCTAGGTGTACAGACCAACGTTGCATATACGTTCAGAAATTCATTTTTTTAAGCTCAATAAATGTCAACATTATGATGTAGCAGGTATATAGTAATCGAATCATTTTTGCTGGAGTTATCCAATTTATTCAGGAAAACATACACAGTACAAATTTTACTTGACATTGAGGAGCTATCACAATATTACATCAATGGTACCTCTTAATGTGATATTTGGAGAAAAGAAGCGTATAAACGTTCCAGAGATGATCCTGAGATATAACAAAAGTATGTAGCGTTGTGAACAAGACAGTACATCGAAAGTGTCAATGAAATGTACTACTAACATTCATGAGATATTGAGAACATACGTTACGTTTGCGAAACTTAAAGAACATCGCGATAGAGACTGTTATGTTTCGTGCTTGCTGGGCTATCGGTGAAATTATGTGAAATAATTTTTGTGTATATTTGTATTTATCTTCATTGTATTTATCTTTATTTGCCTATTAATATACCGACGAATAATAATACAGAATTCAACATTTCTACTAGTTTAACAATGTGTTAATTAATTTAATATTTTATTATTTGGAATTATTCATTATGGCTTTAATTTCTGTATGCGAGGAGAATACCTATTATTATTATTCGGACGCTGTGATGACTTTAGGCATTTTGGGAGAGTTTTCTTAATTATTGTCGTACCAGAAGTGTCAGTTTTAGAAACTCTGGAAAATAAGTTCGTTTTTTTTCGGTTTTGCATACAACTTCTTGAACCACTAAGTCAATTTCAAGGGCTGTGGAGGTTAGCAAAACATTAAAACACACGAAAAATCATCTACAAAGATTCAATGAATTTGGAGGAGCCCAAAACCACCAAAAAAACATGAAATATTCACATTTAACTGGCGGCAGTTGGAAAACTGGAAGCCCCAAAGGGTTTTGCCCCAACATCAACTGAATCCATGAACCAAATTTTAACCCTCTAACTTACTCTGCAGAGGCTATGGATATGCGCAAAACCATTTCCTTCGCCAAAGTTTGAAATTTCCAAAATTATGATATTTAATCAAATTTTGATATTTTTTTTATTAGACAAACAACATCAAGAAAAATTCAAAATTCGTAGTCTAGTAGAACCTACTAAATCGGATTTAGAAACCACTTCATGTTGACTTTGGATACAGTAGGTATACAGTGCAATAGTCTATTATTCTCGTGGAAAACACAATCAATAAGAAAAATTAGAGGGAATTTTATGTGGAAAAAGTATACTTTACTATCTCTTCATCAGAAAATTTAATAAATTTTTTCTAAAAGTCACATTATACTTATGTGCAATAGATTTTTCATCTACTGATAATTCATGTTAATTAATTTCCGTTAATTTCAGAAAGAGTTAAGTAAAAGCACATTACCGAACTATATTCGTATTGTAAATGTGATAGTAAAAGAAACATTCTTCCAACAAAATTTGAATACTCTAGAATTTGCTTTGGAATCTTAATTTTTTGGCATTTTTAGCGAATTTATATGTCCTAGTTTTAATTCCACGATACAAAGAACAATGTTATTGTTGGTGTTAGAGAATAAAATTGAAAAATCGAATGAGTTGGCTGTAACTCATTTCAATAATTAGGCGCTAATTGGTGAATGTATCAAGTTCTCTGGAAATTTTATTGAAGTGTACTTAAGGTTATCTAAACTATTATACTTATATTCATAATTGGTAGTATTAATCGTTTTCTGTATTTGTGCTGAAAAGGAATGTGAACTAATTAAAGTGGGCATTTTTCGAGGTATTCGTGACTTCTCAGATGAGCTGAAATAGTTATTTATGCGTGCGTTAAGTAGATCCCAACGCCCGATGGAAGTTAGGATCTAGTATCGCACGTGGTGCATACAAGATTTTATTTTTCACGAAATTATTTTAATATAATGAAAAATCGATTTCTAAATCGGTTAATTGATCCTATACTTTCCATTTTCCTTCTCATAGTAGTCATGTCATTTGTTGATATTTTGACGTTTGTGAATATTTTTGTCATCATATTTAGTGAATGTCATTGCTGCTTTCTTTGTGAAGTCTTATAGAAATAATGGAAATTAAAATGAATTTACCCAAAAATATCATAGAAAATGCAGCCAAAACTGCGAATAATTCATTGCCTGAGAAATCCAGAGACGTATACGACAAGGATTATGAAGTATTTAATCAATGGAAGTTGCTTCATTTCTCCTCGTACAATGAGCGGGCGCTATGATCCATAACGTCCGCTTATAACGCCCTAGGGCATAATGAGTGTATTTATAGCAACCGTATCTAAGGTAAAATCAACAAATTATACCGGGTGTCCACGGAAGGTGGCTCGCCCCTATAACTTTTTTGTTTTCGGAGATAATGAAATTAAATTTACAGGATCTGTTTAATGCATAAAACTGCGTTTTTTGACAAGTAACTCAACTTCATGCAACTTCCGGTTTCACCGGAAGTGACATAAACTTTCGATTTTTAAATCGGACATCTGGTATATTTTCAGTTTGTTTGTCTCTATATGACATTAAGAATACAACCATGTATCATTTGCTACTTTTTGTGACCGTTGTTCAATTTTTTTTTCGAAATAAGTTTTTATTGTAGAGGGCTATAGATGCGTTCAAATGAATAATTTCGGTCCTAAAATGGCCCTGTTTGCCGTCCAGGGACGTAGATTTGTAGGCGTGGCTTTGTTTCAGTTGTGTTGGTCACAGGCTACTCGATGATTTCAAATTAATGTTATTTTAATCTCAATAAGATTCTTCATTTAAAGAAAGTTCTAAGGTAATGGGATTTCAGGTATTTATCGGAAGTTTTCTTTCAACCTAATACCTAAAGTGCGGTATCAAATTAATCGTAATAAAATTATCTTTTTTTTTAAACCCGACGAGCCACCATGTTGCCATTTGAAAAAAAAATAGTAATAAAAGTTTTAAAATTGAACTTCACATAGCTGGAACATTTTGATCGAAAACAGTGAAGTTGTATTCTAACATACATTTTAGGACGGAAATTAGTTATTTGAACGCATCCATAGCCCTCTAGAATGAAAATTAATTTCGAAAAAAAAATAAAAAAAAGGTTACAAAAAGTAACAAATGATACATGATTGTATTCTAAATGTCATATGGAGACATAAAAACTGAAAATATACCCGGTGTCCCATTTAAAAATCGAAAGTTTATGTCAGTTGCATGAAGTTGAGTTACTTGTCGAAAAATGCAGTTTTATGCATCAAACAGATCTTCTAAATTTTGTTTCATTATCTTTGAAAACAAAAAAGTTATAGGGGCGAGCCACCTTCCGCGGACACCCGGTATACAAGTGAAAAATAAAATGTTGTATACATTTGGAAACGATATGAATATAATGAAATTCGCGTATGAACTTCCAAACGACCACTAACGCTATAACATCATTAAAAGAAAATAAAAATATTTTCCGCCATGAAACCGCAGAAAATAAAAGTTTCAATTTCTGGTTTAAGTGTCTAGGAATCCTTGGAAACATTAAAACGTCAACATCCAAAATGTGTGATATGATCGATATATGCCTTTTAAAGTATTGAAATTGGGCTTTAAGTTGCTCTTGAAAAATCATAGAACTGATCTGTAAAATTTAATTACAATAACAAATTTTCCAAATACTGCAGAAAAATAATTTTTTACTTGTGCGATCCTCAGAACCGCTCAAGTCAAAATTTTCACATTTTATGTGATATACTATTATTTTAATACCTCAATTTATACATCTGCAGGTGTTATTCACTTTAGTGAGCAAATGTATTCAGGCTATCATGATTCAAGAGATAAAACTCATAAGTATTCACTCATAATACGTTATATTAAGAGTATCTTTCGGTTTTAATTGGAAATATTTTTATGGTCGGAATGTTTTTGAAGTCGTTCTCCTTCCAAAATTTTGCAAGTAACCAAAAATAACCTCTGTGACCCCGTCGTTCAGTATGTTTTATAGTAGTATTATTTTATTTTAATTTTTTTTCTCCATGAAAATATTCTAATAAATTTTGATTTATTGTGAGAAATTGAATATGAGAATTAAATGAATTTTGTTGCTTTCATTGTCATATCAAATTGATATTTAATTTAAATTTATGATAGTGGGCATTAAAATAACCCCACCTAATTTAACTAGAAATTATACCGTGTTAAAATGTAGGAAATTTATCAGATATATAATTTAATATTTTATAATAATGAAATAGGAATTGTGCGTATATTTAGAGGTATAAAATTGTACCACATAAATTTAGGTTACCGCATAACGAAACAATAATGGGCGCACACAATAATATCAATAAGCAACGATTTATTTAAGTATCAACCTTGACTACGCAGTAATAAAAACAATTATAATTACCTCATTTAACAGGCTTTATTTGAATAAGCATTTTATCAATTCGGATTCAGTGGTCACAATTATTATGACTTGATATAAATGTTTCCTTATTTCACCGCAAGTCCAGGTTTTAATGTTACGTTGATACTTCTATATGCGTTCTTTGATTTACCGTTGCTCATGGGTTCTAATCCCTTCGTTGTTCACGAACTAATACCAGAGATTTTAAAAAGACAAAAAAGTTAGAAAAGTGTATACATAGCTATATCGGCTGCAGGAAATACGAGGCGTGCATCACGAGAGGATAACATTTTCATAGGTTTGGAATAATTGGGTCTAGGACATTTGGGCCCCGGCCGATCGGGCGTGGCCGTTTGGACGCGAAACTTTTATGCGCCTGGACAGTTGGGCGCGAGACATTTGGGCGCCAGACTTGTTTGTAGAGAATGAAATTCGCTATAAGAAATTGCGAAATTTTCAATTGGCGCCCAAATGTACCCGCGCCCAATCGTACCCGCGCCGAAGGGTCTTCGCGCCCAAACGGCGGCGCCCAAATTTCCGGATCCGGGAAAAATTATTATTATATAGATGAGAAATTAGAATCATCGCTAGAAAAAATGTGAATAAAGGAACATTTTTTCAGAATGAATAATATTGTGTGACTATATATTAAACTAGAAGTCTTCCAAACTTCTTTAATATGTATATATATAAATATATATATAAATATATAAATATATATATATATATATATATATATATATATATATATATATACAATATATATATATATATATATATATATATATATATATATATATATATATACATAATATATATATATATATATATATATATATATATATATATATATGTAAGTAAAGAAGTTTGGAAGGCTTCTAGTCTAATATATAGTCACACAATCTTATTGAATTTCATTCTTTTGTGGCTATGGCCATCTTCAGTTGCTAATTACGTGCTCTTCAGTTCAATATCAGCAATAAAGTCTGATAATATCAGATAGTAATGGAAACCACAATAATCCTTAACCCTTAAATGTAGAGAATATAATTCATTATTGTTTTTCAGTTTTTTTTTAAAGACAAATTCTAAAATCATGTCATGGGTAAGGGTTTCCGTGATTTCTCTTATCATCTTAATATCAGCAGACCTGAGTGCTGATATTAGACTTAATAGGATGAAATTGGTAACTATAAAAGATGGCTGCAAGAAATTTAATGAAACAGGTAGTTTTTCTTCTTTTGATATTCAGTTGTTTCCAACATTCTTATATTCCTGGTTAAATCCTTACATTATGTGGGTAAGGATTTCTGTGGTTTCTCCGAGGGTTTCCCTTACTATTCAATATTAGCTTACCTGATTGCTGATATTGGATTGAATAGCACGAAATTAGTCACAGAAGACGGCCACAGCCTCAAAAAATTTAATGAAACATAGTTATAAATTACTTTTTACAGAATTATCTACCTGAAAAATATCTTTTTTATAAGATACTTCCTATCTTCTTGAACAATTTAGATTTTTTTAGTCTGTTTTTTTACATCCCAGTTTTTGAAGAATTCAGTAACTTCAAATTTATTTTAATCTTTCAAAGGTTTTGAACTTAAAATGAATATTATAACAGAAATATCGGAAAATTTCTCCATTTCATTATTATAAAATTAAGAAAATTTTAATGTGGCGGATCCTTGAGGATATCACGCATAATTAAAAATATCCTTCCATATAGAGAAGATCGACGAGAAGATGTAATGAGAAAGCGAATTTTTCAATTTACAATAACTTTTAAGAAATGCCCCGCAAGCATTTATACTTTGATGTTACTTAAAAATTTCATCTTTTAATATTTCATTTCATGCTCTAATATCCATTTTCTTTCATCTTTCGAGGACCTTTCTTTTATCAATAACTGAAGTATCACTCATCATTTTTGAGTATTACTTATTTCTTCCAGCCAATAATCAATCGATAGTTTTAACAATTGAAAGGATTTTTTTTGGTTCTCTTCAAAACTCTAAACAAAATCTTCATTTTCTTATGATCGATTCCGACATGAATACCTAATAAACATCTCCATAATAATCTTAACTTCAATAAAGTACTAAGAACAAGAAACATTTATTCCAATTTTTAGTTTCATATAATTCCTGGTTTCCAAGTGCAATTTGTGTACTTATAATTATTATCATTGGGAGTTATCACTATCACTTGGGATGAATCATATCAGTTAATAGCGTTGAGATTGGGCCGATAGAGTGGTTTACTATATGAAGGTTTTTCCTGTGGATAACCTGAATTATTCGATAACTTAAACATCAACAATGTCAATATTTTATTTCAGATGATAGCAAAAACAGTGGAGGAAATTGTGTGGTAAGATTTCTAATAACAACAGGAAATAACAACAAATATATTCCTGAAATTGTTTATAAGACTGAACAAAAATATCTAAAATATATTCTATATTTTCTTGACAAATATATTTTCCAAAGTCCAGACGCCATATCTCAGAAGATAGTTCAATTTTTCTCTTTGTTGAAACTGGAAGTACCAAATTTATTTTTAATATAATGAACATCCAGGGGGTCCATCATTAACTCACCTCAAATTCAATCTTAATTTATATGAAACATAGGAATTCCATTAGAAATATGATTATGTATTTCGTTCTCTTTTGTGCCATCCAAAGAGAAACTATTGGATTGGCCTAGAACATTAATTTTGATTGAAAAAAATAATTATATCATGATATTACAATGATAATCTGAATATTGATATACCTACCTTAGAAGAAAAAATAATGGCATAGTTTTTAAATTTTTATTCACGAATTACTGTTACTTGGACTAATGACAGGGAAGCACCTGATATCGTTTAGATTATAGAGAAATTATTCTATAGCTACATCAGGAAAATTATGTAAGTATATATATATATATATATATATATATATATATATATATATATATATATATATATATATATATATATCTATATATATATATATATTTATATATATATATATATATATATATATATATATATATATATATATATATATATTATATATATATATATATATATATATATATATATATATATAGATATATATATATATTTATATATATATATATATATATATATATATATCTATATATATATATATATATATATATATAGCTATATATATGTATATATAGATATATATATATATATATATATATATATATATATATATATATATATATATATATATATATATATATATATTTATATATATATATATATATATATATATATATATATATATATATATATATATACTAGCTGACCCGGCAAACGTTGTTCTGCCATATAAATTATTTTTATTTATCAATTCATCTATCTGCCGATGTAAATCTACCTATCTAACTATCTATCTATTCATCTATCTAGCTATCTATCTATATATCTAGATAGTTATATATCTTTCTATCTAACTATACATCTATCATTATATCTATCTATTAATCTATCTGACCCGGTAAACGTTGTTTAAATTATGAAAAAGGCTATAAAAAAATATGGGTTGTTGATAGAAGGGTGAACATTTAGAGTATTTTTCAACGCAACATCATAAAAAAATAAAAATAAAAAATTATGTCCAAAAATTTATAAAGATGTTTGTGGTGAACCACCTTAATCACTTAGGGGTATGAAACATATATTACGACCTATTCTCGGACCGACTATTGTTATTTTCGATTGCCATCTCGCAACCCTATTGCGGATCTGTGGATAAAATAAAAAAAAATAAAAATCAGGATGGAAAAATAGGGGTTGATCGTAGAGGGGTAAAAAATTGAGAGTAATATAAATTTTTTTATTCTAAGTCATGACAAAATAAAAATAAAAATCTTGCCAAAAAATTGAAGTTTTTAATTAACAAATGAAAAATAGGAGTTGATCGTAGAGGGGTGAAAATTTAGGGTTGTATGTATTTTTCAATGCTCTATCATAAAAAAATAGAACAGAAACATAAAAAAAATAAGGGGTAGAACCCTCAATATTTAGGGGGATGAAAAATAGATTTTGTCCGATTCTCAGACCTAATCGATATGCACACAAAATTTCATGAGAATCGGTCGAGCCATTTTAGAGGAATTTAACAAATAAAAATAGGGGTTGATCGTAGAGGGCTGAAAATTCAGGGTTGTATGTATTTTTGAATGTTGTATCATAAAAAAATAGAACAGAAAATTTTGTCTGAAAACAAAAATAAAAAATTTAGGTGTGGACCACCCTTAACATTTAGGGGGATGAAAAATAAATGTTGGCCGATTCTCAGACCTACCCGATATGCACACAATTTCATGAGAATCGGTCGAGCCATTTCGGAGGAGTTTAACTTCTAACACCGTGATACGAGAATTTTATATATTAGATATATATATATATATATATATATATATATATATATATATATATATATATATATATATATATATATATATATATTTATATATTTATATATATATATATGTGGCAGTCTTATTGTAAAATCAGTCATATTATAATACGCCTAGGCTTTTTCAATACGACTAGGCATATCGCAATACCATCGAAATGATATCACAATTTGACTGACAATTTAAGGCGTATTGTAATACGCCTGCTGATCCTTAGGCTTATTGTCAGAATTCAAAAGCGTGCGAATACTCTGGATTCTGAGTGATTATACTCGTCGTATTGTAATAAGACTGATGGCTTGTCAGACTAATTGACTCTGAAGATGTATGTAGGGGATGTGGACAACATTATGAAGATACTTCTAATTTCACAAGTGAATCAGAACGGACGTGCAATCTATGCAAAAATGAAGAATTAGTCAAGAACCAAAGAGAAAAATGTGTAGTGGGCCTAAAAAAAACTGCAGAAAAAATGCTAAACATAAGTAATAAGAAATTGAAACCTCTTGAGATAGGTCAAAAAGTAGCAATCGAAGTTCCTAAAGTAGATAGAGTTCCTCTCGATCCCAAAAATATCTTATAGGAATCATCGTAAAAGTTTCCAATGGTGTTTACCAAACTGACACCATCCACGGACTTTTTAACCGATGATTTTCGAGGGATGAAATGACTTATTGCTGAGATAATGAAGCAAACAATATTCCAGAGAATGAAGTTATTTCCTTGAGAGAAGCTCTGAGATTATTTTCAAAGTTCGAAGGTCATGGGTTCAAAAAGTACAAACCAAGCGAGTCACAGTGTCATAATAATAAATGTTTATGTTTCAAATCCCATATGAAATGCACAAGCAAATGCCATTAAAGTGGACCATGTATAAATAAGTAATCCAAATCCATTTGTTTTTTTTCCTATAAGCGATATCCATAAGTTGCCTGGCACATTACCAGTCGTATTATAATACGACGTATTTTAAACAGTCATATCCTAAAAACAATCGCGTACAGACTCTTTTGAACAATAAACCTAATAACCAACAGGCGTATTATAATACGCCCTAAATTATCAGTCAAATTATGAAATCCTCGATTATTTCGGTCGTATTGCAATATGCCTAGTCGTATTGAAAAAGCCTAGGCGTATTATAATATGACTGATTTTACAATAAGACTGCGACATATGTCTATATATATATATATATATATATATATATATATATATATATATATATATATATATATATATATATATATATATATATATATATATATATATATATAAAAATATATTATTATAGCTGGGTATTCGGCAAGGAGTTATGATCTAAACAACCAAATTTGTCTCAGTCGACGTTTCGACTCTTTATTGAGTCTTCCTCAGGACATCTACAATTTAAAAAGAATGACAAAGAATGTTACACCGAAACAGTTCGTCTTATATATATAAAAAACAACAAAATTACATGTATAAAACAGTTTCTTTGAACTCTAGTTCCTGCAATTTACAAGGAATATACAACAAAAACTCATTTAAAACCGAAAACATGTTAAAATAACGTGAATAAAGCTAAAATACAGAAATAAAGGGGCTCGAAATATCAACTAAATGGTATAAAAATCTGACTGAAACTCAAAAACAAATGCCACAATTTAATCAAATACTTACAAACAGATAGGTTGTAAGGCCCATAACATGACACAACTCTACAACAGCTCATTGTTTTTGGAGTAAAAATTTTCTATTAATTTAATAATTTCTAAACGATGAGCCAAACATAACCTCACGAAAAACAATAACATGGTTATGTTTGGCTCATCGTTTAGAAATTATTAAATTAATAGAAAATTTTTACTCCAAAAACAATGAGCTGTTGTAGAGTTGTGTCATGTTATGGGCCTTACAACCTATCTGTTTGTAAGTATTTGATTAAATTGTGGCATTTGTTTTTGAGTTTCAGTCAGATTTTTATACCATTTAGTTGATATTTCGAGCCCCTTTATTTCTGTATTTTAGCTTTATTCACGTTATTTTAACATGTTTTCGGTTTTAAATGAGTTTTTGTTGTATATTCCTTGTAAATTGCAGGAACTAGAGTTCAAAGAAACTGTTTTATACATGTAATTTTGTTGTTTTTTATATATATATAAGACGAACTGTTTCGGTGTAACATTCTTTGTCATTCTTTTTAAATTGTAGATGTCCTGAGGAAGACTCAATAAAGAGTCGAAACGTCGACTGAGACAAATTTGGTTGTTTAGATCATAACTCCTTGCCGAATACCCAGCTATAATAATATATTTTTAAAAAATCATCGGCAGTTACTTACTCAATTGTATATATATATATATATATATATTTATATATATATATATATATATATATATATATATATATATATATATATATATATATATATATATATATATATATATATATATATATATATATATATATATATATATATATATATATAGGACCGACTTCATGCCAATTTGGACGCTAAGAAATTTTAAGTCTCAAAAATCGTAAATGAATCGGAATTGTGTATATACTAATACATATTCAGTTACAATATATCTAGAAATCTAGATATTAATACATCATGTGTAATTGAGCAAATATTTATTCAAATACTGAATATTTATCTATAAAGCAAATATCAGGATGATTTTCTTCATTGCATAGACGTTGCGTTTTAAATTGTACTTGGATATTGCTTGTATATTTTTGTTGTAATTCATATTTATGATTCAATTCATTCGACAAAAGGTTTTCAAAGGAAAAATAAACTTTTATTGAAAAATTTTCTGTTAATTGTGCAATCCTGTAAAAATGTAAATGTACATTTTGCATGTGATGCACCTACACAAAACTATTAGTTCCAAAAATAAACCTGTTTATCGATTAAAAACTGACAACTGTCAACTGTCCAATCATTACCCATTATCGAACAGAATATATACGAGAACTGATTAACATGACATTAACCAATTAATATCATGAACAATTACATGTGTCTATACTGTCAGAAAGGGAACTATTTCCAAGAATTCATTTTGATTATTCACCACTTCAATTACTGCTACCGTAGTTATAACCTTGGAACAAGAAAAACTTCATTCGAATATATGTTTCATGGAACATCCAAATAATTTCTTGGTCTGGCGAAACTTGTTTTGCATGGTATTTATTAACTCTACGGTTACCAGCCAAGTAAGCAATGGTCGAATATAATTATAATAAATTGAAATATATTTTCAATTTATTTAACAATATGGGGTAATTTGCAAAATCAATAGAACTTATAATTTGTCAATTTAACCATGTCGATGTATATGAACTTTGTGGCTACAGAGTCTAAATTGATAAATTAAGGACTAACGACTGTAGGTGGGAAAAATCTTCTCCAATTCACTACTAACTCAGACAGTCAACTCCGGTGCGTCAACAGTGCTCGTTCATCATAATATTGAGCTTCATTCCTTTCGAGTGTATAACATATTATTATAGTTGATAATAATAAACATTGAAGATTTCACATGAATATTGATAATTTGATATAAATCACTGGATATTATTGGTGAGCAGCTATAGTGTTTATTTAATCTCTCAGCTCATTACAATATTCATTATTCAATCATATATATTATTGCGACACATGATGAAATCTTGGTCGATTCTTATATTTTGACAAGTTGTGAAATTTGTTAGAAAAATACAAACAATTTTAACTAACAACGCCTCCATATCTTTTCCGATATGTCCCAGAAATATCTTAAATAAGTGATTAGTTCTTGTAAAAATGTGTTTTATTGATTTGTTTTATAAAGTTAAATTTGGTTTTTGATAAGTTCAAATTTATCTATATGTATTTTATCTATGAAGTGAGGTAAATTTTGGTAATTAAATATTATCAAAATTTTTACACTCATACGTTTGATTATTTTCAATTTTTAATTGTATTTTCTGGATAAACTTTTAATTTAGTGCATTTGTTTGTTTTCAAGCAAGTTTGTGTTATTTTAATAAATTAGCAAAATTCTGAACAAACGAATTTATATATTTCCACATTTTTCACAGAGAATACTATAAAGATATAATTAGATAGATTTTATAGAAGACACTTTTCCATGTTATCTATTTTATTCAAGGTTTAATTACTCACTTTGCCTTGAATTTGTTGAATTCAGTTCAGTAATTTGGATGCTAATTATATGTTGTATATGATTCAAAATGATTTACATATTGTTCGTTTCTTCAGGAATGAGAAGAGAGGAACCAGTTGGTGAGTTGAGTCACTAGTTGCTGTATAGGTTAAACAATTCATATTTATTAGTTTTATATATATATATATATATATATATATATATATATATATATATATCTAAATGTTGACTCTGAAGAGTACGCAGGTTGAGACTTCAGAGTTGACAGGAAGCAGTACGGTTGGTGGAGTAGGCAGGTTGAGACCACGCAATCTTATTGTTTCCGATTCCTCCTAATTCCATTCGTGGAGTAGGCAGATTGAAGCTACGTATCTGAACTATTCCCCTTCTCATTCTCCTGAAGATGGCTTCACAAAAGAAGCCGAAACGTCGAAATTCATTCCGAGAACCAAGTTTTTTATATATATATATATATATATATAAAATATATATATATATATATATATATATATATATATATATATATATATATATATATATATATATATATATATATATTCATAAAACATCTACCAATATTTGAATTTTTTTTTGAAAAATCAACTTGCTTCGTCTGATGTCGGAATCAAATATTCACAAACCGATTTTAATCTTGCAAGATCTCCAAAATCTATCATTTGATGAATAAGAATATTATGTAGTGACTAGCCAGACTATTTAATAAAAAACCTTCTCCCATTTCTTTCAGATGGGAAAATTAAGAGTGGAATTTGCTCCTCTCACTATACCAATACGAAGAAGAGTCCAAACTCTAACAGCTGCAACATGGTTTGTCACAATGGCTTATGGTGGAATGATTTCTATAATTCTAACGTTATATCTCATTTTTTGTACCAAATTTTGGTGGCTTACAATATGTTACTTCATATGGATCTTCCTGGATAGATTTACTTGTGAAACAGGAGGTAGAAGAAATGAATGGATTCAGAGCATGGAAGTGTGGAGATATTTCAAAAATTATTTTCCGATTAGATTACATAGATTACCGTGGGTACAACTGCCTGTGAATAAAAACTACTTATTCTGCTGCTTCCCTCATGGTATGCTACCTACTGGGACATTTTCCGTATTTTCTACTGCGCAGGGTGAGTTTAGGTGAGTAGGTAAAGAATTTCATTTGATTAGTAAAAAACCTTATCTGTATATATACATGTGAATATAATTATATATATATATATATATATATATATATATATATATATATATATATAAATATATATATATATATATATATATATATATATATATATATATATATATATATATATATATATATATATATATATATATATATATATATATATATATATATATATATATATATATATATATATATATATATATATACATATACAGGGCCGAATTAATCCTGTCCGGACCCCAGGTCTTTTCAAGTTGATAAAGGCATGCAAGTAACTTCCAGATAATCGCCTCCAGGTATCCTGTTACTTCAAAGTCTTTTATGATATTACAACAACATGGTTACTTTGACTTGATGCTGCAGCATCACCTTACCTGACGTGTTAGCTTTATTGAAATGGTCTTAATGAATAGGTTATAGAGAAGTGATGAATGATGATTCAGGTTGCATGATGGGTTAGGAAAGAGAAATAAGACGGGACGCGGTTATTTTCAATTTAATCTTTTTAAACACAATAAAATACAATAAACGAAAGAAAACAGTCTTGTGAAGTACAAATTGGAAAAAGTCAACTTCCAAGATATTTATTGGTTTTGTACAGTACAGTAAGTTTAAATATTAACTTTTCTAACTTTTTTAGAAACAAAATCGTTCAAAACATCTTGGATGTTGACCCTTTATAATAAATCATTTTCAATGGCCATTATCGACAATGAATTCAAACGGTTCTGAGACATTGTTGAATG